>SDVV010000363.1:0-33099 GCA_016164225.1 Gammarus roeselii | reverse complement strand
TTCCTCTGCCGCTTGACAAAATTTACAGCGCAATGTCTTGCATTCCCCATTTGAGGGACTGCTACGCAAATTCCTAGCAGAGGAGCCAGAAGAACTTTGGCAATCGATTAGTTCGGGGGCGTACGAGGTGTGGCAGATGCCACATTCTAGTTTAGCCTGAACCATCTTGGACTGTTATAGAATTTACCGGTGGGAAAATGGACCGTTAGTTCTAGTTCTATTTTTTGTGATTTCTTGTAGACAGCAGATATGAATGCAATACTATAATTAGATGCGGGATGTGACGATTATATCGACGATTCGAAAACGGAATAGAAACGGGAATAATACAAATGAGAGTCGGATTCGCGTAACGTCGGATGCGCGTTAGGGCAAAGTTACTTCCTATTGCGGGATTTGGGTTGAATGCAAAGCTACACTAATTCGGAGCTGCTCCCATCTGCTTCTCAATAAATTAATGGTATCATGATCCTTGGCACCAACCTTGTACCAGACATGACCGGCGGAATATTAGAAGATGACGAAAAAAAATTACAATTCAGGAAATAGGGTGTTATGAAATCGTAGCACGATTCTAAGCTTCAAGATATGAAGTGGTACAATACAATGATACTACCTGATACAGGATACTTGTGGTTTTGTTACAGAGAACCTGGCCACATTTGACAATGTTGAGAATCGTAATACCAGTAACATCTTAGAATACGGTTATAGACACACAGCTAACGCGTTCACAGTTAATATATAGGAAAAACTAACTAGAGCGGAATTCTAACAGGGTGACATCCTAACAGATTTGCCCAACCAGTGCGGAAATGCGTTTTCAAATTAGAATTAGAATTATGCAGTGACAATAGCATTTTCATTCGAGATGTTCGAAATCCGTATACCCATGCCCTTAATAACATTGATAAAGTACAAACAAGTAATATGAGCACAGCTGAAATAAACATAAACTAAGTTAAGATAGAAATCGAACTAATAGAACACAATGGAATTAATGACACTTGTTTTTACAGAGTGGAAATCTTTTTTTTTTCCTTATGTTAGTCGGCGTCAGTCTGATGATGCCAACAGAGTAAGTCACTTGTGGGATAAGTTTCTGGTCATCTCAGCACAAGAGAACATCATTTTCCTTTGGCGCTTAACACTCATAATACACTATTTATCGTCACATTAAGAAATATTTCGGCACTAAAGCAATATTGTAACAAGTGCTATTTAAATGTAGGATAAAATGTTTCGAGTGCGCACCATCGAGAACATTTAAGTATGCACGCATTGAAACACTAAAGAAGACATGAATTGAAACACTACTTTGATAACCACACAACCTGTAGCTTGAAAGAGTCTTTCAAATATGAGTTTTTTTTTGTACGATGTCAAGAGTCAAATCCAGGATTGACGCGAGTATCCAAATCAGCTGTGATGGGGTGTGTCCAGGCAAGGCCGACTCTTGAAGGCCCTCCTTGGTCCAGGTCAGCTGAGAGGTGAGGGCGAAGGGCGCGCGGGCTTCGTTGGCAAGGCAGGAAGGCTGCGGTTACAGCTTGCTTGGCGCGGGGTTTGTCGGGCGAGCGCAACTGTAGCAGGAATCGAAGTTCCTAATGAAGTGGCCCTCAAAGGCCTACTTCAACTCCTGATTGAGGTCAGTTACCTCCTTAACGTATAAAAGGGGTTGGCTTCAGTAACCAAGTGGCCCTCTAAGGCCTTCTCCATCTCTTGATTACGGCCAGTTACCACCAGTTAGTGTCCAAGTGCTTGCCCTTAGTCGCCAAGGAGCCCTCACAAGCCTCTCCCAGCTCCAGACAGCGGTCAGTTATCCCCCGCATGTGTCCAAGGTCTTGCCCTCAGTCGCCAAGTGGTCCTCAAAGACCTCCTCCAGATAGCGGCGATTACTGCAGGCTCCGCTTAGTCAAGCAGAGGCAGCTGCTATAATTAATAGGACTCCGACCTCCGGGGTAGCTTTGGACATGGCGACATTTATGGCGTCATGGACACTAGCTTAGCAGCCTTAATGATCATCGAGGGACATAAGCTTCACGGCTTCGTTGGCCTAATGGTCGTCTGGCGACCAGTCAGCAATTGAGAAAATGGTGATATACAATTGGAGACGTGACCTCAGTGCAGGAAAAATGCTATTCGTAATTCAGTATAATGAAGACGAAATTGCATTTAAAGGTGGTCTAGATTGAGGATGAAGCGGCATGACATAGTGTTGTATAGTGAACTTGAAACATGATTTATGATTGCATCTAGCCGTTGGAATGAGGATGTGTCTGTTTATTGGGAATTTAAACGCCACGAATCAAACAGGGATCTAAATTACATTTCCATAATTCGTCTGTTACTGCCCTCTCACGTTCAGGCTAAAAGCTGCTATCGGCTAGGATATGTATGTAATTCCAGTGGTGTATCGGGGTGTATTTAAGGACCCTTTTGCTGGCAGCCACCATCTGCGGGCTATCAGGAGACGGATATGCACACGTCGCTCAAACACTTTGTCTCGGCTAGAGTGGCAGTACAATTTCTCAACAGATATGGAAACAAGGATCAAAACCTGATGACAAGCTCCTTCAAAAGTGGCTGAAATGTTTCAAAGTTGCTTTTCCTTTAATTAGAGTCCAAGTGTTTTCGTGGCTTCCTCCATTTATTACCGGACCAAGAAGTTAAATTTGCGGTCGCTCATTCAGGGATTTTTTTAAAAGAAATTATACGCGGAAGAAAGATGGTCAGTTACGAGCTCTTCGGTATAGGAGGCTTGAATGATGGTTAGTTATGAGCTCTTCAGTAGAGGAGGCTTGGGTGATGGTTAGTTATGAGCTCTTCAGTAGAGGAGGCTTGGGTGATGGTTAGATATGAGCTTTTCAGTGGAGGAGGCTTGGGTGATGGTTAGTTATGAGCTCTTCAGTTAAGGAGGCTTGGGGGATGGTTAGTTATGAGCTCTTCAGTAGAGGAGGCTTAGGTGATGGTTAGATATGAGCTCTTCAGTAGAGGAGGCTTGGGTGATGGTTAGTTATTAGCTCATCAGTAGAGGAGGCTTGGGTGATGGTTAGTTATGAGCTCTTCATTGCACTGGGCTTGGGTGATGGTTAGTTATGAGCTCTTCAGTAGAGGAGGCTTGGGTGATGGTTAGTTATGAGCTCTTTAGTAGAGGAGGCTTGAGTGATGGTTAGGTATGGGCTCTTCAGTAGTGGAAGATTGAGTGATGGTTAGTTATGAGCTCTTCAGTAGAGGAGGCTTAGGTGATGGTAAATTTTGAACTCTTCTGTAGAGGAGGCTTGGGTGATGGTCAAGTTTGAACTCTTCTGTGGAGGAGGTTGGGGATTTTCAGTTACGAACCTTTTTGTAGAGGAACCTTGGTTCATCTTTACTGCACATGATCCCTCCCTCGTCTACATGACCGCTTACTTGTTTTCGTAAGCTCTTCCTCGTCCTCATGATCCCTGTCTCGTTCACTGGATTCCTGCCTAGTATCCAGGATTCCTGCCACGTTCTTATTATCTCTGCCTCGTTCGCACGTCCCCGGCCTTGTCCACACGATCTGTGCCCGTCCTCATGTTCCATGCCGCGTCCACGTGATTTCAGCCTCGTCTTTATGATCCCTACCTTGTTCTCGTCCTCAACAGCCCTGCCTCGTTTTTATGATCCCTGCTATGACATCATGATCCCTGCCTCGTCCTCACGATCCATGCCTCATCTTTATGATCCCTTCTATGTCATGATATTTTATGCTTCGTCCTCACGACCCATACCTCGTCCTTATGATTCCGCCTCGAACTCATGATCTCTGTTTCGTCCTCACGATCCCTGCCCGTCCTCATGATAGCCATGCTTCGTCATTTATCTTTGCTCTCAATTCACTTCTCCAGCGCCAGGCCAGCTCTCAGGCCTGACGTGTATTGCGTAAAATATCCACCGTAAATCTAGCTACGTTGGCGCTTAGAGTAATAAATCTAAGCAATGCAAGATACGCATCTCGATTATTGCCACAAAACAGTTGATCGATTGCTTCTGGATAAGACAGAAGCCCAAAGCCTCTTTGCAGCTGCTATGGAGCCACTGCCTTGACTGCTACTGCTACTGGGAGAGATTTATTATTCCACTTATTTCTTTCTGGAATATTTTCGTATAAGTATTTATTTGAGGGTGAGCCATCGTTTTTTTTGGATAGCGTCAAATTACATTGTTGCCATGACAACAATTTTAGCATTTTCTCAGCCTGCTACTGGTGCTCTAGGTGCATTTATACAGGAAGGATACAATTTAGAAATCACTTTGATACCTGTTTAGGCTTACAGTAATCATGATATCATGCGCGACACTTACTGTGCAACTCATTGTACCCAGCCACAACTCCAGCTGGCAGTTTTTTATCAAGTTGATTTTGATATTTTACTCTAGTTGGCCATTTTTTTATGTTAATGGAAATTTGGTAACGAACACCTAAAACAATTAAGTAAGCGATAAAGGAGAAGTGATGATCTTAATTTAGTTAATCGGGTTTGTGAGCATTGCAACTGCCCTAGGAAGTATTTTTTCAGGTATGCAAGTTACTACGCATAGATCGGAAACAAATTATGAAAAAGAAGTCAAGGAGCAGCAGTCAGAGGTTTGGCTGTTTTAACATTAAGCTAACTTTGTGTGGCATAGTGGAATCATGACGACTCTTCGATAGTCTGTTTTTCTGGTCACTTTCATGTATGACAACCTCACTGATTATTATTAAACTCGCGAAATCGTTTGTAGTCCTGACATATTTCGCGATTATTTATCATCAATCTATGAAATTTTCTTGATTGTCCTACAATTTTGATCAGTCAAAAAAGTGTGAACACATAGCGAAGTCGTCAGTTGGACTGCTCTGTGACACATATACATTTTTAAAATCTTTTTATAGAATAACTCAAAGAATACGTCTTCCATCTTCTCGAGAATAAAATATCAATCATTGAATGGCAAATCTCAGGATAGTTGATGCAACGCATCACGCCTGTTACACGCAGCCACAACCATATTATATTCCAAAGTTGAGACTCTGAAGATACCTTTACCTGAAGTGTCATTCCGAACGCAATCATCCTAACTTTAACTTTGATGTCTCGGCTTACCAGCATATCGTTCCCCTTTCATTTCCCAGCCGCCCAACGGCCGCTCATCCGCCGCTCTTAAGGGGCGTGACTGCGTAAAACATTCATACTGAGAGCAAGAGAGGGTACCATAAGCGCTCTCAAGGAAGGCTGCGGATGAAATTTATTTTCGGGGTACGAGACAGTAACGTGACCGCTTGCAAGGAACTCGGCTGAGTCAGGAATTTATATTTAAGGCCGTAAAGTAGAATGGGCGCTCTCAAGGGGCCCGTCTCCGAGAGACAGTTCTGGTAGGGGCAAGAGGAAGGCAGTATATGTGCTCTTAAGGGGCCAGACTGCGGAAACCATTCAAACAAGTGGCAAGAGAGGGTAACGCGGCGGCTCTATAACACACTGAAGAAAAGTTGTCATCTGTGTTCATCCTAGTTGTGTTCCAGTTTGAGAGTATTGTGACGGTGTAAGCGGCGGTGATTCAATGTGAGTTAATCAGAACAAACGTCTATTCTACGACTAGACGTCCTAGACGCAGCATCGTCTAAAGTTGAAGCTGTCCAGACCTGCGTCTGTGAACACTTGTCCAATAGGGACTCCGAGAGCAAGGGTGCAGCTGCTGAAGGTGGACGAGTGAAGAACGGTGATGAAACCATCAGAGCTGACTCCCTCAACGACGGTTCAGAAGGAATGCTCGATGGGATTGTGGACAAGGTTCTGTGGGTTGTTTTGAGCAAAATGTCAGGAAAAAATATCATTACCATAAACAGGTACCTCACGAACGTTTACAAATTGAGTGGGCTTTAGGTAGCCATAGTGGTACTGTAAAATACTGCAAAAAAATTGCTTTGAAAAACGATAAATTACTTAATGCTAAACCAATAAGAAGTTCTCAGCATTCAAAATTACTGGGAACTACTTACAAGTGGACAACCTCCGGTGCTTGGGCTGACCAGCGCGAGAATATTTACGTGAACGATGTGAAGCAGAATCGGCCACCGGGAGATGACCTGTGTCTTTGACAGGCGTATGGACAGAGATGTGGCACCAACGCATGCCGACAAGACAACACTACTGGATGTATTGATGCTGTATGCTGATCTCGTTAAGTGCTGTTGGAGAATTATGTTTTTTTTTCCATATCAACTGAGAGTGGGTCACAATGTCTTCATTGTTGTTGCGTATGTCTTCCTACGTCTGATAGCACCTTATCTGTTCTTCGAGTATGCAATTCACGTGAGTTGCAAGGGAGCTTTGAAATATTTCTAACCATCGATTGAACTATCCTTTGCTTCAACAAAACTCATTATTATCATCATACTCATTATCAGTATTGTTGCTATTATTATTGTAGTTATTATTAATGCTTGTTCATCGAAGTATCGCGAGCAATTATAGCCGCATTACAAAGTAATTAATTAAGAATGCTAATTTCCTTCTGTTTCGCTCTTGTCTTCTAATTTGACGGTTATATAACACGTGTCGTCGACCAACAGCGCACTAACACGTGTCGCCGACCAACAGCGCACTAACACGTGTCGTCGACCAACAGCGCACTAACACGTGTCGTCGACCAATAGCGCACTAACACGTGTCGTCGACCAACAGCGCACTAACACAAGTCGTCGACCAACAGCGCACTTACACGTGTCGTCGACCAACAGCCCACTAACACGTGTCGTCGACCAATTGCGCACTAGCACGTATCGTCGACCAACAACGCACTAACACGTGTCGTCGAATAACAACGCACTAACACGTGTCGTCGACCAACAGCGCACTGACGCTTGGATATTAACTACTGCACGTCAACTGCTGCCCCTGGGTTGAACCAACAAACTAACAGGACTTTGCAGGCGTGGTCAGCTGGTTAGCATCAGGAGCATCATCGGTACTTTGCAGACGTGGTCTGGCCCATTCGGAAAGGTGAGTCTAGGGTATCAGACCTAAAGATGCGTAGATTTATGGCATCTCCTTTTGATACTCGACACTGGCCACATTCCTCGTGCTTCGATGCTCGATCGTGGTACTCTAACTTGAATCCTGCTCGCATTCAAGGACTTGACCATCTCAGGTATCAATACCTTCAAATTGAATCGGTCACCACTTGGAAGAGACGTCATTGGTTTCAGATTATGAATTTGAGGTTTGGGGTCAAGTCCAGATATGAACTGGAAAACTTGGAAGGGGGATGGATGAAGTGGCCTTATGAGGCTCCTTAAATAGCTCTCCAAGAGCATGCCGCTGGTCCACTTTTAGACCTTCATTTTATCGCAATCACTCCATTTTTTATTTCAAATCTGTATTGATGTCCGGAAATAACCTCTAAATAGCAACGTTTCTGTAGCTGACATACTAATTGTATATGATACTTATACAATCGCAATCATTGTTAGCAGAAGGCATTCCTAAAATGGCTACGGTACAGATGATCATGATGGTGGAAACTCTTTTAAACAGAACGGCGAGTTATTTCATTTCGCAAGCAGCGGCGAATTGAGGAAGTTGAATACTTAATTCTGATTTTATTTATAATAGCAAAATTCTACTCGTCAGATTTTTTTCAATCGCGGTGGATATAGTGTTGGCTGTGTCCTAGACGACTCCGTTCTCTTGAAAGCCCACAAATTAAAAGGGACAGAACAAATCAGCCACAGGAAGGCAAATTGCCCGTAGAGCACCGTTAATTCTATCCACAGCAACCTGACGCGGCGGTTTGGGTCGTGAGGTGACGCAGGACGTCCGACGTCGTGCATCACTGTGGTGTGGAGCCATTAGTACTGTGGCCCACTGCACGGCCTACAGCGCAGTGACGCACACTGAGTGTTTACAGCGACAGTGGCGGTGGCAAAGTATCGGTATTCGCGCTGGGACTCTGTTTCCGGGCCATTTATTATTTGAATACATTTTCAGAGTATTTTGCCACAACCTCCTTGTTAAATATGAAGAAGTGATGTATCAAGTCATCTTGCGAGAAGAAGGGATGAGAGTTCATAAGGTAGGATGGATGAAGCGTAGAACATAGTGTCTCAGTTCTGGCACTGATAAATAAAAATCCAGGAGGGAATGCAATTCATTGCTTCTAGCTTATAGGATTTAGTATAAATTAAAAATAAATAATAAGTTGAATTTCAAAGTTACCTACCTTGAACCAACTGTAATTGATAATAGTGAAACGCCGCCACAATTATCTGCCACAAAGCCCCATTGTGCTAAGCCTTCGTACAAATTATTAAAGTTCAATAAATATCTCACGACTGCCTTGTCTCAACACGAAAATAGGGCAAAATATATATTATAAAGACGTTGGACCGTATTTTTCCATTGTCTCCATACAATAATAGAATCAACTCCTTCATTAGTAAGTCACTAATACACACATGATAAACATTAGGAACAAAATTTCCGCTGCAAAAAGTGTATTTAATATTTTCGTCAATCGTGCTTAAGGCACAAAATGAAGATAAGTGCCATAGCGGATGAAATAAATATATGCAAGCATCAAGGTAAAGAGTAATCGGATATTCTACACAAAAATAAGAGCCGATCATTTCTAACTATTGGCGATAATACTGCTGAGCTGTCCATGGAGGCAACAGTCTTATTCTCTTTGTAGTACCGTCAAGGATAACATTCTGTTCATTCAAAAATTGAACTGTGTTGGCAAGATTATTTTGGTGACAAAATGTGCCAGCTCTAACATGATTCCTGATGTCACCTTTGTTGAATATAGTTGAATCGAGTTCCATTCGGTAATACACGCGTATTACTGAGTTGAACACGAAGGTAAATGAGTAGGAGACGAGTCTTAGTGAAAAGTACACGAGTAAACAGAACAGAAGAGTTAACGAATAGAACACGAGTGTTAGTGAATAGAACACGAGTGTTAGTGAATAGAACACATGCAATAGCGAATAGAACACGAGTGTTAGTGAATAGAACACGAGTGTTAGTGAATAGAACACATGCAATAGCGAATAGAACACGAGTGTTAGTGAATATAACAAGAGTGTTAGTGACTAGAACACGTGTGATAGCGAATAGAAAACGAGTGTTTTGGTGAATATAATACACATGTTAGCGAATCGAATGCGAGTGTTTTCGCCACGTTTATGTTGCCAGGAAACGCATTGTTGTCGAACAATAACAACGATTCTCCCGTAGCCTCCATCCAACACCAATTGTCATGCCGATGCTCAAGGAGTTGCAGCGTTTACGCCGGGACACTGTCGCCGGAGATCTCGTTCTCTTCTTTCGGAAAAGGTGCCCCACCGTTATACTTATTTTGGGACTGATGCCACACCATCACATATTTTGTTACTGGTGCCGCTTCGTCGCACTTATTTTGTGACCGGTGCCATGCTGAAATTCTTGTTTTGGGAACAGTGTTAAACAGTCACACAAATTTTGAGACAGGTGCCACATAGTCACATGTATGGACCGGTGCCACACTGATATATTTATTTTGGGACTGGCGCCACATCGTCAAATTTTTGGGAGGACCGGTGCCTCACCTTCACACATACTTTGGAACCGGGGCCACACCGTACACTAATTTTGGGACTCCCGCCACACCGTTACACAATCTCTTTGGAACATGAGAATTTTACAGTCGTTAAAAACTGCCGTCGTGGTTTCTCAGTATACTAGAGCGGTTAGGGAAAAATCCCTGCGGAGGTCAAAATCACAAGGAAAGAAGTGGGAGTGCAAGGGACACTTGGTAATGGATGAGCCTTTCATTTATCACTGACTGGGTGGAATGCGTTTCGGAATTCTATTGTTCATTCAAAATCAAACCAGGGGTAAATCATTCAGAGAAGTTGCCTTGATGACCAGGGAGACACGGCTTATTTTTATGGCAGTAATTGAATGCCAGTTGAAATACCAAACGCAACTGGAACATTTCTGTTTTTGTTGAAGCACAATTTTCAAGGGTTATCTTAAATTGTGGCATTTAAGTTAGGTACTTCATTTAAAACTTCGACCAAAAGGGTTTTGATGAATGGTCTGCGGAAGAAAAGGTCTCCAAGACATCGAAGACACGTGCGTCCACACTGGCACCTCACGCCGCTCCCTCGTCGGCTTCAGTGGCACTGATCATTTTAACTGTCCCTACGGTCAGTTTAATCGTGTATTAAAGTGTTTTACTCTTGCATTTGGGGAGAAATAATTATCCCCAAACCTGTCATATATGGATCAGATCTGTTCGTTCAGATAGTGTGGCTGTGTGGCATTTGCTTTCCAGTGCGACGGCATGGCAGTGTTGCCCAATATCACATCTTTCCATTATCTTCAGTGCCATCCCTCCCCTTTTTTGACCAGTGCTATTCATTCCTTTATGACCAGTGTCATTCCTCTCTCTTACGACCACGGTCGTTCCTCACCCTATGACTATTGCCGTTCCTCTCCTTATGGCCAGTGCCATCCTTCCCACTATGACTAGTGCCGTTCACCCCCCTCATGATCAGTGCCATCCCTTCCCCAATGACCTGTGCCTCTCCACTGAGGTTTTTGTCCACATTATTCACATCTCAGCCACTAGGAGAGTCCTAGTGGCTAAGAGTACCAAAACTGCTTAGAAGAGCTCTGGTGGGCAGACTAGATACCGACGCTGCAAGGTCCTCGACCAGCTTATGGTGTCAAAGCTGCTTCGAGAAGCTCTTCCGTGCAAAGAAGAAACCAAAAGTGATAGCACCTCAAGCACCCGACAACACCAAAGAGGCTCAGAGGCGCTCTTCCGCGCAAACAAGATACCGACGCTGTTGACTCTTCGGGCTGTTCAAGGCAGCAGAGCTGATAAAGAAAGTCTTCCAATAAAACAAGATACCAACGTTGTGACTCCTTGGGCAGCTAAGGGGAACAAAGCTGCTTAGAAGAGTTCTTCCGTTCACACAAATAACCGACGCTGTTGACTCTTCAAGCAGCCGAGGGCACCACTTCTGCTTAAATGATCTCTTGTATGCAAACAAGAAACCGACGCTATGAACTCCTCGAGCAACTAAGGGCACCGAGGCTGCCTGAAGGAAATCTGGCGTGAAAACAATATACCGACGCTGTTTGCTCCTCGAGCAGCTATGGGCACCAAAGCTGCTTAGAGAAGCTCAGGCGGGTCAACTAGATACCAACGCTGTTAGCTCCTTCAGCCGCCGAGGTCACCAAATGTGCTTTGAGGAGCTCTGGCGGGTAAACGCGATTCTGACGTTGTTAGCTGCTCAAGCGGCCGAGGTCACCAAAGCTTCTCAGAGGAGCTCTGGCGGGTATAATTGAAACCGCCTCTGTTGATTCCTTGAGATATACAAAGGCAAGGGTGCTTGAATATGAATAGGACAGAGTTATCTTTACCAAATTGACTTGCTACGCAGTTGGAGGATGGACAGCATTGCGTTACTTGGATCATAACGGACTGTTAAGGAAGTTGGTGGGATTGTTAGAAACCTGTCGTTTGGCAATTTCATGTAGTCTCTTCACAGATTAGAGTGTCTATTGACTGATGCATGTGTATGTTGAAAGATTTGGTAGTATCTGATGGTGGTTGGGTACACAGAAGTCAACATCAACTAGCTAATGTAAGTCAAATTAATGTTTAGTTCATTACTCTCGGGGCTCATTGCTACCGTTTAACATTACTCTCGGGGCTCATTGCTACCGTCTGATACGATTGCTACTCTTCAAATGTATGCAGACAGGAGTAAATTTCTGATGATCTTGCATGTCGATACTGAACTGCCATTTGGGCTTTACGGCATTGTTCCAGTCTGTAGATACTGTACCTCTAATTTAGTAAATAATTTATTTCTATCTTCTAGCAATGGATTTTCATCTACTTGCATTTGATTGCCTCGCATTGAACTCGTCTATAACTTGACCGCTACTCACCATTGATGGCCTCACGTCAAGCCTATCAATATATTACAGCTTAGAAATAATTTTCTGAACATGCCCTCACCAGCCTTGGGAGAGGCCTACTAACTCTGCCATTCAACTCCCAAATCAGGTGGTGGCGGCCAAATGTTCAATTATCAGAAGGGTTTTTAAAAGAGCCTCAAGTTTATTTGAAGGATGAGCGGAAGGTCGAATGAGCTAATCACAATGTTAGAATTTAAAAAGGCGTATCGTATCGTCTAAATTAGAATATAAAGAGCTTATCCTCTAAATTAGAATACATAGAGTTTATCGTCTAAATTAAAATGCAAAGAGCTTATCCTCTAAATTATAATGCAAAGAGATTATCGTCTAAATTAGAATGCAAAGAGTTTATCGTCTAAATTAGAATGCAAAGAGCTTATCGTCTAAATTAGAATGCAAAGAGCTTATCGTCTAAATTTAAATGCAAAGAGCTTATCGTCTAAATTAGAATGCAAAGAGCTTATCGTCTAAATTAGAATGCAAAGAGCTTATCGCCTAAATTAGAACTCAAAGAGCTTGTCGTTCAAATTTGAATGCAAAGAGCTTATCGGCTGAGTTAAAATACAGCAATTCTGCGATACTACAATATTTCAGCATTGAGAGAAAGGGCTGTTGTAACCGTGATTAGTAAGCAGGAATAACCTGGTCACAAATAAACGGGAAGGTATCAACACATATTTAGGTTTGAATACAAAAGTTACTACGAGGACGTAACTTTTTGCAAATATATTCGTATGTAGTAATGTAAGACAAACAATGCATATAATATCTTGTTCAGATTATTCATGAAAGGTTATGCTAGGGAACCTGTCAAGTACATTAAAAAAAATGTTCAAGGAAGGATATGGAAAGCCACCGTCCCATATTGTCAACCTACAACGGCTGGCACATGCGATCAAGACACAAAGAAAAATGTCGATCATACACTCATTTATTAACTTTCAGGGGATCAGTGTGCTCGTGTAGGACCGTTTCCTCTCTCTATCCTTTCAGGGGATCAGTATGCTCGTGTTGGACCGTTTCCTTCCTCCTTTTTTTCAAGGGATCAGTGTGCTCCTGTTGGACCGTTTCCTCTCTCCACCCTTTCAGGGGATCAGTGTGCTTGTGTATGACAGTTTCCTCTCTTTCTCCCGCTAGTTTATCACTTCTTATGATCCGCTGGTGTTTCTTGAATATTGCTCATCTCTTGATGCTTATGATCAGTTCATCTGCTGATCCATGCTCGCATCTCAGCCCTCATGATCAGCCTGTCTCCTGATCCATGCTCGTCTTTTGCAACTCATGATCAGCCTGTCTCCTGATCCATGCTCGTCTGTTGCAACTCATGTTCAGCCTGTTTCCTGATCCATGCTTGTCTTTCGCAACTCATGATCAGCCTGTCTCCTGATCCATGCTCGTCTTTCGCAACTCATGATCAGCCTGTCTCATGATCCATGCTCGTCTTTCGCAACTCATGATCAGCCTGTCTCCTGATCCATGCTTGTCTTTAACAACTCATGATCAGCCTGTCTCCAGATCCATGCTCGTCTTTCGCAACTCATGATCAGCCTGTCTCCTGATCCACCCGCTGTGTTCACGAACATCCCATTGACAAAACCTCAGCAACCAGCGAGTAGATGTTGCTCACTGCACGGCCTTCACTTGCGAGTAGATGTTGCTCACTGCACAGCCTTCACTTGCTAGCAGATGTTGCTCACTCCGCGGACTTCACTTGCGAGTAGATGTGGCTCAGTGCGCGGCCTTCACTTGCTTTGGGTATGTACATTTTTTGCCTATAACCAATCATAAATGAATTTAGCGCTACTCATGAATAAGTCAAAAAATTTAATCTTAATTTTTCAGCTAACCTTTAATTTTATTCGACATTCATCGTAATCAGGGGAAAATTTTCAGCCGTGTGAGATTATACAAACAGTCAACTCTTCTTTTGCTTTATATTAGACGAATCTCCTTAATATTTGCATCGCATTTTGTGTCCCCTGCAACAACATTCTTAAGCTGTAACGGCTTCTCGTAGAAGATGGTTATATACTATTTTTAACCGTAGAGTGATGTAAATTTTGTTTACGGTTTTATTTCCAAGAAAATGTCTTCCGACTCAAGAGCTTTGGATACATAAACGTTTTGTTGCCCTGTTGTCGCATCCAAACTAAAGTCAAATAACAGAGCTTTGTCGAATAATGACAGGAACTATTTCCCTTGAGAGCTATAAAAAGCTAAGACAGTCTTTTAACATTTTTTTCCCCGTTGATTGCAGAAAACATGGTGCAATGTGAAATTGATTTACCTTTACGTCGACTTAAGAGGGCACTGGCGGCGCTTCCGAACATCTTCTTCACAGAAAAGAATCATGTTTAACTAGTCAGATATCACCGTCACCTAGCCTCACTAACTATCGGACTAGTTGGATGAGGAGCATTCGAAGTAGTAACTCATCAAGTGTTCCCTTCATGATATACTCACATTTACTTGTAATGCTTTCGTGCTCTCCTCCCCCGCCCCGCAATGCACGTAAGAGTGGCCACATTTACACAGAGCAGTGCCGGAATCACCTTATTTATCGTCAGACGATGACAGGCTCAGGATTTTCTTGGCATTTGACAAATAGTCCAAATGCGTGCATTGGCTGACCAAGGACAGTTTTTTCATGAAATCATTGAGACTAAGAAATGAAATATTACTTTCCCTTGCTCAACTCATGACCCGTGCATCACCGTCATTCTCAAACGGAACCATCCTACCTGTACGGAAGCACCACTTCCAAACGGAACCATCACTAACATATCACTCTCAATCTGCCACGTAAAACCATTATATCCTACTTCACCATCACACCCCCAGGAAACTATCGGTCACTTAAGGAACCCTTATTTATATACGTCACTGTCATTCCCCTACGGAATCACCATTCCCTTCCGTCACCGTGCTGGTACACCAACATCATTTCACTGCGGAACCATTATTCCCCTTCGGAAACGTAATTCTTCTACGATAACATGATTAACTTACGGAACCAGCATTGCCCGACGTCAATACCGTTCCTCAACGAACCAACATGCCTCAATAGAAACACAATTCCTCTACAGAACCATCATTCCCCTGAGTTATCGTCGTATCGAACACAACTGTGATCCAACAAGCTTGGATACTAAGTGTGGTCTTCTGGTCTTCAATGACTAGCCTAACCTTCATCGATATCTCTTATACAAAGTTTGAAAATGCTAAGGCTTCAGCAGATCATTGCATTCTTCCATACTGCTCCATTCAGTAACTGGCCTGGAGTTGGCCTGACTACAATGTCTCCTACAATTTTTGCAGATGGTTGAATTCAGTGAAACTCATGTCTCAGCAGAATACGATCTCTTCGTCCCATTATATTAAGTAAAATTAGCCGTAAAGAAACAACTCAACTGTTGGAGGAATTTCCTCGAGTTGCCTGACTAGAAAACACACCTCCTCGATGCACAGAGCTGGAACACGGTAATTCAATTCATAAATCTGAAAATTAGTTCAACGAATGTACATGGTAACTACAATTGCTGGAATAAACCGTGTTATTTTCAAGATTTTATATTAGTTACTCGCATCACGCTAAATTAGTCTCTGGATAAAACTTTTGTATAGTTTTTGTTCTCTTATGACTTACCGATGCTATAAACTGTGCAGCATCCGACGACCTTCTGTTCGGTGTGGTACCAAGTCTTCCGAGCATTGAGCCTGGAAACAGGCTAATAATAGTTGAAGAGCTGTTAGACGGGTTAGCGAGTAGTAATAACATTGAATAAACGATGAAGTTAGTTCATGGTACTGCTCAGTAGATTATTTGTTGGGAAAGCAACAACAAATTCTGACTGGGTATAAGTTTAAAAGAGTCATAGACTTTTTCTTTCGATCATTAATCTTCACTGATGACAAAGAGGAAGAGCAACACCATGAACAGAAAAATACAGATATAATAAAACCATGATTATACATTCGAAAACTAGAAAGCAAAAAGGTTATGGAACTAATCTAAACTCGAATTCTTGACCACATCATTAGAGCACTCTCTCAAACAAGAACTTCTTTCCATTTTTGGTGAAATATGAGCTCAACTAGGTCGCCTTGTTGCCATGGCAACAGGAATTGCTGCGTCGTTGATCAATTCAGCACGTCCTGTTGCCATGGTTACATGGATTGTTGCATCACTCAGCAATCCAGCACGCCCTGTTGCCATGGTTACATGGATTGTTGCATCACTCAACAATCCAGTACGCCATTGCCATGGTTACATGGATTGCTGCGTCGTTCGTCAACCCAGCACGCCCTGTTGGCATGGTAACAGGGATTGCTTCCTCTACGCTCTGTCGATATGGCACCGTGGATTGCTGCTCGTTCAGCAATCCAGCGCCCTGTAGCCATGGTAATATGGATTCCCGCGTCGCTCAGCAATCCAGCGCCCTGTTGACATGGTAACATGGATTACCGCGTCGCTCAGCAATCCAGTGCCCTGTTGTCATGGTAACATGGATTCCCGCGTTGCTCAGCAATCCAGCGCTCTGTTGCCATGGTAACATGGATTCTCGCGTCGCTCAGCAATCCAGAACCCTGTTGCCATGGTAACATGGATTGTCATGTCGCTCAGGAATCCGGCACCCTGTTGCCATGGCAGCATGGATTCACGCATCGCTCAGCAATCCAGCGTCCTGTTGCCATGGTAACATGGATTCCTGCGTCGCTCCACAATCCAGCTCCCTGTTGCCATGGCAACATGGATTCCAATGTCGCTCAGCAATCCAGCGCCCTGTTTCCATGGTAACATGGATTCCCGCGTGGCTCAGCAATCCAGCGCCATGTTGCCATTGTAACATGGATCCCCGCGTCGCTTAGCAATCCAGCGTCCTGTTGGCATGGTAACATGGATTCCCGATTCGCTCAGCAATCCAGCGCACTGTTGCCATGGTAACATGGCCACTGCAATCCAGCACTGCAGGGCCTCATTGTTTTTGGAAGGTTAATTAACGAGTGTTCAATTTAGCAATTAAAAACTCCGTCTGCAGCGCAATCTAACAATTATGAGACATTTGTCATAAATCTGTGTTCAGTGAGTATTCATGTGAGTCTACCATGTAAAGCATTGCATTCAAAGGTCCATGACATCCGTCCCGAGAAAGTTACTTTGAACAAACTGTGCATCTCTCAATATGAGACATGATGAATTGTTAGGGCTGTTGTTATTTGTTAAGCAAAAACACCGAATTTAGCAGTATTATATTGAAGATAAAGGTTATCATTAGTCATGAATGTATATATTTTTCGCATCCCTAACATTTTGTTATGGAGATTTTTTAGGAAACTGCTGTCCAAATGCACGGTGCTTATTTATCTGAGTAAAGCGAAAACAAGAACCTGGAATTCTTTTTTTAAACAGTGTTTAGTTTCATTATATGGCGGGCAGTGACAGGTGGTGTGGTGTCTTAAATAATAGTAAGCAACATATTTCATTGCCCTTTTTTCTATAGCACATTAAGTATAATAACAATTGTTTAATATTGCATCGACATCGAAATCAAAATATTTAGTTATTTCTCACATCATATTTTAGCAATCTGTCGATTTTACAACCCAAATAGCTGGTTATATTAGTATTTGCGATGTTTGCACTCAAGACAATACACATTGTAGCAACCAGGTATCTACATTTCCCCCATACACCCCCCTCCTCTTTCTCTGTCTTTCTCTTTCATCTGAACAGCGCAAAAAACAATTATCCATCCAAAGCCGTTTGCAACGAGTGAACATATAATATCCGTTCATGGAGTTCGGTGAACTAAAATTGAAAGTCAATGTACATGGGAACATAAAAAGTTCATGAGCTCAGAAACAATCAGAAATATAGAAGGATTTTTGGTACAATAACAATTTGCTCCGACATGTATCGGTAGCTCTTCTGCTTTTGAATGAAATATTCTGATATAATTATTTGAAATCTAAAAACTAATACATTAACAATTCCATTGCAAATACAAATGTATCAAATACATTCTCATGATGGAAAGAATGACTCGAAGTCACAACAATGCAATAGACATTGATCACTAACGGGGCCTACACTGGGCATATTAACGGAACAATTGGCCCCCACAACATTGAGCCCATTAGTTCCAGGGTCAATGGTGGGGGGGGGGGTTTGAGATGGTGGAAGGTACCACGGAGGCAAGCAAGAATTATCATTCGTTTCAATATCCTTTTAAGTAATTAATTCGAGTGGGAAAATCGAGCACGGAAATGTCATTTGTAGATTCTGTAAATATAATCAGCAAACTGAATGTTGACAGCATTGACAGAGCCACGCTGGGGAAACATTCTTTCAGGGCTGGCGTTTGTATTAATCAATGGGTCCTTTTGACGCATGAAATGCACTGACAATATATTACACAAATAGCGGAATCTCGCAGATACTATAATTTATAGTGTGGTTCCATAAATTCTTTTGCTATAAATGAATTTATTCATTTGCGAACTCATTTATCAGTGATAAATAAGTTTGCATTGACGTGCAATACACATATTCTTGTAGAAATGTAGTTTTGTTTTCATGTAAATACTTAGGATGTTTTTTTCTAGTTCGCATTCTGTCTAGAGGAGCGTTTTATTCTTATGTTTGCTTCCTATCCCTCCAATAAATGAGTTGCAGGATCGAATCTGTGATGCATTTCATGTGTTTCTGAACGATGTCAATAGCTGTGTCGATGCATTCTGAGGAGGACTGTACGGCGAGGACAGTGGGACGATGACAGTGATCGGCTGACAGTGTGACAATGAGTGTGTCATTGACAGTTCGACGAAGCCAGAACGACCACGACAGTGTGATGAGGTTAGTGTGATGAAGAAGTGTGATTAAGAAAGTGGGATGAGAACAGTGTGATGACGACAGTGACGATAGTAGGATGAGGACAATGTGATGAGGACAGCGTGATGACGACAGCGTGACGGAAATAATGTGATGAGAATATTGTAATTGAGATAGTTTGATGAGGTTAGAATGCCAAGGACACCGTGATGAGGACAGTGTCATGAAGACATTGTGATGAGGACCGTATGATGAGGACTGTGCGACGAGGACAGTGTGACGGGGACACATTGGAAAGGTGGGCAAGACAAGACAGTGTATGGGCCAGTGCGACATGGATAGTTTGACGAGGCCAGACTAACAAGGATCGTGACGAGGACCTGATGACTAGGTGACGACGTAGACAGAATCTCTATTTCCTTTTCACTCTTATCTACTTTTCACTCTCATCTCATCCGCTACCTCATTCAACACTTACCGTTATAACAAATTCCCTTGTCGCAATCTCTCTTCCAATTTCTCACGAGCACAGCCGCATAACCTCCTAACCAGCACAAGACTCCGCTCTCCAGAGCCCAGGACTTCGTCTCGGACGGTTAATTCAATGTTTAACTATGTAATTTTGTTGGTAGATCATCCAGTGTCTGAGCTCGAGAAAAAACAAAATTGGAGGGTTTTTAAACTACGAATTTCCGTATAACACATCGGAATCTATAAAATCACGATATTTTTCGACTGGCTGGAGATTTGTTGTGGGCACATTTTTCACATTTGTTGACATTAAGAATATTCCCATACGCTTAAGGGTCTTACTGCGATTTCTGTTACAGAGGCCTTCACGATGTAAAGCAAGCTTATAGCTCACATACCTAATTTATATCTCGAATTACATGAAAATCGACATGATTCTAATAATTAAAATATCTACTGATGTATGATATTGAATAATAAGTGTTAAATTACCCTCTGACTACCGTAGGTTGAAGATGTGAGAGTGAGATGCTACATTGCTCATAGAAAGTGGGGGTGTATTGGCGTAGAATAACGCAACCTGCCTCATGTACATATGTTTCTCAGATACGAAAAGTGGTTCAAAATTTAAAAAAAAATCCGGTTTCAGTCTGCTGATTCCTGGGAACTGTGTTGTTATTCATAAAGTTATGTTATCGCCTAACACTGAGTCGTTACATTGGGCTTTTGTGTGGATGAGGCTTGAAGCCGGAAGTAGCAAGCCGCAAATGACTGAGCCGGTCCTTGGTTCGCACTGCTTCTCCGTGAGGCCCACCCTATAGCCTGTTCATCCTCACCCCCTCTTCACTCATTACCAATATTGATGGTTTAATAACAACACTCTTTTGTAAAGAAGGAAACAACAACTGCAATTAAAAAATTAAAAATGTGTCAGCATCACCTAATAATAACAAACTAATACAGCGAGACGATCAGTTTGAGAACTTGCTTGCTACCTGCCATTCTCGACTTGAAGAAAGCGAGTAAAATGTTTTAACTTTGCAGGACATGAAACAAAAGTTAGCAGCTCCACTTGAGTTGGTTGAGCACCGCAATATATGAATTTCAAAGGGTTTTGTTCAGCAATGATGGGTGATACGCTCGTGCGACTACGTAGCTTTGAAGATGATTGCAAAGAGACCCGAAAAAGAGTTGATGTGCTCAACAATAACTGCTGATTAACATCAAGGAGAATGAAGTTGACAATCAAGAACGCCTGCGGTTCAGAGTCGACAGCATCATCAAATGAACTGGTACTTGGTGGTGCTCGTTGGTGATACCCGTGTTGTGAACCCTCGTTAGTCATGGACATTGTCCATCCGACCTGAACTGACTTTAGGCAGGGACAAGGTCCGGACCAAAGTCCTCGTCAGTCAGGGACAAAGTCCACGCGAAAATCCTCGTCAGTCAGGGACAGTGTCCAGGCCAAAACCTTCATCAGTCATGGCAGGGTCAAGGCCAAAATCCTCGTCAGTCGAAGACAGGGTCCAGGTCGAAATCTTTATCAGTCATGGCAGGGTCAGGGCCGAAATCTTCGTCAGTCAGAGACAGGGTCCGGGCCGAGACCCTCGTCAGCCAACAACAGCGTCCGGGCCGAACTACGCCTCGTCATAGCAACACTGAGCAGGACCTAAACAACGCGCTGCGATTAGCTTATCAACCCAAATCCATGCATACATCCAATATGCTGCTTGTCTGAACACGTTCATGCAACACAGAAGTGAATGGGGGAGTTTAGGACGGTAAATTTTTAATATAAAAGGAGGTATATTTCAGACGTTATTAACTATTATACAAGGAACGTGAACAACCTAAAGAGCAACACAAACAATACAACCTGCAGGAAGAGCTGACTTTCCTACTATTGATCAGCGTCTGCAACTGAATCCTCGAAACAAGCAGAGCCAACAACAAATACACTCTCATCAACATCAACAAAACGACCATCAACAAGATAAATTGTGCTAAATATAACATGAATAACATTGTAAACAATCTACATCCACGAGATATTTACTACAAAACAACTACTGGAACTTTAACTCTCATAAATAATGACGATTTCAATTGTACAACTCGTGCATCTGTAATCATTACAGATGTTTCCGACCCTATTTCCATTCAGAATCCAAATTCTTACGAATACCTTACTCGATTGTCATTACCTGCCTATCTATTTTATCGACCGCAATGTCCAAATTTTAAGAAGGCGCTGAGAACTTAGAACTTCAATGATATGTTATGCACTCTGTACTCAAATGATAGTTATACTCCATTCCAAAGTGTACTTATTGAGCAGTCTAAGGTGTATTTCCCTTTTACAACCAAAGAGCTCCGCCACTTACTAGCTAAGAATCTGTGGCTGGCACGGGGTTTGCTTGTCGTAATTAGAAGGCTATGAAAATGAACATGAACATTACTGAAAATCCATTCATTAAACTGACTTCTATTGCTCACGAGATTTAAAATCAAAATCTGATTGGGGCCTCTTGAGAAAATAGCTGCAACAAAAGGCAGGAAAATCGTTAATAAACGTTCAGGAAAAAATAACATCGTAATTCAGATTCACCTAATATCGATGATGAGGTCATCACTGATCCACAGACGATTTCAAATGCCACTGCGCCTCTAGTGAACGTTGTTCACAGAATGCAATCCCCAAACATTCAATGTCATGATATTTCCCAATAGGAAGATACCCATACCTAGCGCACAGGTCGAATTGAAACGTCAACCAGTTGCATATGTTGCGAAAACATATTTCTACTGTGAAGTTGTAGTCCAGAGACTTAGCTAGAAAAAAATCACGTCTATTTTGTCGCAGGAATTTTATTCAAATCGTATTGCATCTATGGCAAAATTTGATATTATCTAATAATTTCTTCAAGATGTCTATTGTACAGCCTTATTTATATCTTCCAGACTTACCGTATGAACGTGTATGTTTCTACACGCAAAAAATTATTATCCATCATTCGTAGTCCAAAGTGAGTCATTAGAACACTATTATATGCTAACAGACGTGACTTCATTTCGCCTCACTTCTGTCAATGAAATATTCTCCCACTGTATCACATCATCACCTTTCCGCAGCAGTGTTTTTTACCATGCTTTGAATCGATTAATACATTGATAGCGGTTTCTCCATGAGATAGAATTATATTTATTATCTTTGTAATTCACCTTAACTCGTAAACACAATACCAACTAATCGTTAAATACAGAGCTGCTATAACTCGGAGTTTTATAGCCATAGATATCAGAACGAGTAGCAGTACAGGTACCATGAAAAATAAACTAAAAATAGACCTATATGAACTTGAACGCGCGGAAATTGTTGAATTGTTATTTGCTTCCTACATTAAATTCTTCATGTCATCAATTTGTTATCTCATCTGTCATTTTAGGATATTTTCTTTCTGGTTTTGTTCATGTGCATACGCTCACATTTCCGGTTATCGTGTTCATTTAGAAAACTGTTCGATTATCAGACCCATTTGAATGACTCTGACTATTTTTTTAACGCAAATGTAGTCTTTCATGTTAACAATGTAATCAGTTTCAAAAATTGAGTTTCCGTGTGTCATACATTTCGTGAACATATATAAAATTCAACCTCTTGTTGGAAATGTTTTAGTCACAGTTTATTTTCAAAATGTCTGCGTTATAAAACTCATGTTACATATTTTTCTTCATGTATATAGTCCAATGGAGCGAACATTGGAGGATAGAGAATACCCTCCAACAATATCCTTTGATTGGTGAAATGTTGGTTCGTGGGATGATGCTGAGGTAAGTTTATTCACTAGGTATCCTAAGTTAAAAGGTATCATTAAGTAATTCTAGGAAGTGAATGGTGTCTTCAGAACAACTCACGCTGATGAAGACTTGGTACATCTCATCTGAGTATTCTGGTATTTGTGTGATTGTCACTTCACTTAACAAACTTCATATTCATTTACAAAATATATAACTTAAATCCATTTCAAAGCCCTTATCACTGTACGTTTACTAAGTAACATAATAAAGGTTTATTCAGAACAGACAGATTCTGTGCACCCCATTAATATTAGTGTGGGGCTTCGCAGAGACCATTAATTTGGATGATGTTTTTTTGTATTATTCGCCCAATTCCTTACGCTGTTCCCTCCCCCTTCTAATCTCGTGCCCCCTACCGGCCCGGCACAATGCCTCACAAGTGAGGAGGTCGGGATCTGCTGATTAGTTGGGGACCACTCAGAGGGTTTGTGATCAACAAATGACTGATGAGATGGAAATTGAAGGACTGGAGTACACGAAGGAGAGCTGTGCTACGGGACGGATAGAATAGGGGACCAGAAAACACCCTTTAGAATACACGTGGTATGAATTAGTTCAATCGTGATGACTGCGCACAGTTAGACCAGCTGCTGCGGGGGGTAAATGTTGTATGAGTAGTTTAGATAGAGCAAGGAATAGCTGGTGAATGAACGTGCACCATCTTACTGTGGAAGTAGAGAAGGTGTCGCTGTTTGGAAAGATAGTACATCTTAAAAACCTCAACTGGAAGAAGGTGACTGCCAGCCGTCGTGAGGCAAGGACGGGCCGAGGGTTCGCTCCAGGCACTTCAGTTGTGCGGACGCATTTGGGGGGTATATCATACACCAAGTAGTCATCACAAGAGTAGGAAAAACGAAATCAATTATGCCTTTAATGAGAAATTACAGAACTTTTAATAAGGAATTATAACTCAAAAGGATCTCAATTCGAGAGAATCGCCTTCCAAAGCCCAAACTCAAGTCCCCTCCCACCAAAATCCCCCAACCTCACCTCCCCGACGCTACTTGGCTCAGACAACACACTTGACATATATTTCTGCATAGAACCCGGTGTTTGTATACACTGGACACAATGTTGAAGACATCACACGTTGCATCACAATTATTCTGAGCTATGTCCAACAACACCAATCATCCAACGCTGCTAGCCTTGACAATCCATATACATTACCCTACAATAATTGAGCTTCCACGTGGCTAAGCAGCAGTGGCTAGGCCTTTAAGAGCCTTGAGCCTAGAGGCTCATCAGTCGCAAGCCCACCAACTCAAAAATCACTGATTGTAAGAGATTTTGACTCAACGTTCGTAAGAAGGCTCATCAGACTGCAAGAAAACTCTCAACAGGCCACCTCGCATTTCGTTCCTGTTGCTCAAACCGAGCGCCTGTCTGGCGAACGCCTGTCTGGTGAGCGCCTGTCTGGCAAACGCCTGTCTGGCGAACGCCTATCTGGCAAACGCCTGTCTGGTGTACGCCTGAACAGAAACTACATTTTACGTTCAAGAGACCTGCAGACAGCACATCAACACCAACCAACACATCCACTGAGTGGCCGCCCCGCAACTGGTGAATTGAACCGGCCAATTCACTCGTTGAGTTAGATTTTGAAAACGATTCATGCGGTTTGATTGTTCGTTAATTTGTGGCAAACTGTCGACTGTTCAACAGAAATCAACAGAGACTCAATGTTTGTCCTTTAGAATAGAATTTCTTGTGTTCGTCAACATTTCACAAGGCCTCGTTGTATGTTTGATTTGTATCTGGCTCTGCATTTCAAACCGCCGATTAGTTTTACGTATGTGTTTCAAACCGCCGAATAAAACTCGACGTGGGCTTATTATTCACTGGTTTGATGTGTTGCAACGATGATCGGATACGATAATCAATTGTAAATCAGTTTGAGCCGGACAAAACCACAAAACCCTTTTGTTTCGAATTGTCAAAGATATACCTATTCCTGTGTGTAAACATACATTGTTTCAATCCATGATTCAACATAGCACACGCACAGCAACTAATTCTGGCGCGATCTTCTGTGTTGCCTGTTATAAAGATTCTAGTAATGTCGATAGGTTCTATTGTTCTGACGCATGATATGTACTTCGAATTTATTTGACAATTCGTTATGTCTATGTACATCTACTCCCAGCTTCTTTTAAACAGCTACAGTGTTTTCTATCCGTAACGGACACAATATTTGTTTTTTTTTTATACTTGTCCAATCTTGTCGAGCGACTAGTCCAATACTTGTCCAATCGTGTTTTGAACCTCACGATATTAACTCTGGCTGACAATTGTAGCACATGTTTGATCTCACGAATTTCCATTGGAATTTGATCGAATAACTGAGGTTCTCGGCACGTGAAACTTTTGAGTGCTACGGTCTGGATCCTTTAACCACCCGTCAGTTTGGACACCTTGAAGTAACACATTCCGCCCATTCATGTCGGGCTCGTCACTGTCCCTTTCGTTACAATTTTTTTGTTACAATGACCGAGTAGTCCATTCGTTAATAACCATGAATATTTCAAAACGTCTTTGGATTGAGTATAACCTGAGGGCGTTGAATATAACCACAGGGCATTTCGTTACCTCTTTCATGTTTGAGGTCAATTTTGTTTGAACTGCTCCAAGTCTTCACAGATATTTCTGTTTATGTTGGATCCAGAGAAGAGAGCAATTATATAACTGGCTCGATTACATATTTCCAAAGAGTCAACATTGTTCTTTTATCTCTTGCTGGAGATATTATCATGGACTAGGAACACAATCTTCGGCCACTATCCTCGACAATTGCATTTTGTTCAGCGAATAAAGCATTGTTTTACATTATTACGTTCGAATTACGTAGACTTTCATTTTCATGAATAGCTGCGTTATTGATTGAATTATTTGAAAACAGTTTTAAAGTTCTTTTTTTATACATAACCTGTTCAAATTTAGAAATGTTGAATTGTGTGTTATTTTCGTCAGCCTACTAAAAGATTTTATTTAAATCAGCTTATACGTTGCCTACATCGCTCGCATTCTTTACTATGCCAAGGACTTTAGTATCGTCTCCAATCAGTAGACCGAACATTATCTAGTGCTGAGAAAAATGGAGGGTCAAGCTCAGTGCCTTGTGGGACACCACAAAGAACTTCCACCGGTGCAGAGGTTTCTCCATTAACTCTTATACTGTAGGTTTTACTTTGAAAAAATGTTTGACCCATTTATAAACATTTCCTTGTATCCCCGTGTTATGTAGCTTTGATTACAGTATACTGAGATTTACTGCATCAAAGGCTTGGCAAAATATGGATAAGCCATATTCATATTTGATCCATCACACAATGTCCAAAGATGGCAAAAGACTGCCACAACATTTGCAGTGGTCTTGCCTTAACTTGGTTGCTATGATGCAATGGAATAGCTGGGATGTCGTTGGACCCTGCTGCACTATTGCTGCCTAAGTTATCGATAGCCATTGTATTTTCGTAGATGTCAATGCTAAGATTCGTCATTGAAAATTCCAAGGTGATCTCTAGATTGGCGGAGTACCCTATGAGATAATAAATACGAGTACACAGTTCTCACTCTATACATCTCTCATTGCCTTAATTTCATCTTCCAGTTGGCTCCATTCATCCCTGAAGGGGCTAGTTTTAGTTTTGGACGCCGAAAAATTTCCCTGCATAAGCAATGAATAACAAATCATTTTCAGTATTCATCTTCATCAGTGTTAATATCCAAGTCTCTTTTTTCATGATGATGTGAATCTTTTAATACCTTTTCAATTGAAACAACAGCTTTGTTTTGGATGATCTATAAGGGCTTCTCTCTGTTTTAATGCTAATTTTTACCAGAAACTTCTTCTCTCGGAAAAATACATGTTTATTTTGCTCCTACCCAACACCTCATCTTGCGCCCGTAGTACGATTCACCAAATTATCTGTTTCCCCCATATCTACGCTCCATTCAACGTCTATCACAAAACTAAACCTTGTATACCCCAACCCAACGCTCCACTTTTCACGCACCATTCAAGCCCTTGCACACCAAATTAAACCTCCATCTTTCCGTTCCTACGCTCCGCTCATTAGCCATACCAACGAACACCAATCTAAACCATTATAGCTTGTATCCAACTTCCTACTTCCGATCAATGTCACTATACACAACACTGGATACCTCGCAGCATCCCTACCCTTGCTCAAACATCATGCCCCTGAGAACCGTAGCTCTAATGTGTCCCTCTCATGAAGGGTGGATTTCTGACCGGGGCTATTATGCATCCCTCTCATGAAGGGTGGATATCTGACCGTGGCTATCATGCATTCCTCTCATGAAGGGTGGATATCTGACCGGGGCTATTATGCATCCCTCTCATGAAGGGCCGATCTCTGACCGGGGCTATTATGCATCCCTCTCATGA
Source organism: Gammarus roeselii (assembly GCA_016164225.1). Classification (NCBI taxonomy): domain Eukaryota; kingdom Metazoa; phylum Arthropoda; class Malacostraca; order Amphipoda; family Gammaridae; genus Gammarus; species Gammarus roeselii. The sequence continues at coordinate 5,543 of SDVV010000363.1, read as the reverse complement.
AGGGTGGATATCTGACCGTGGCTATTATGCATCCCTCTCATGAAGTGTGCAATTGTGTTCTGCTGACCGTAGCTCTAATGTTTTCCTATCACGACAGGTGCACGGCTGACTCTACCACTCATGCACTCCCTATCTCTCCTTGCATCTCTACCGTGAATTTTTCTCTCATATCACGTTCTCCATTAAGGAGTACAGACTTTAAAAAATCACTTTGTAAATCCCAATTATACATGACGCTACGGTTGTTCAATGGAAGTAAACCCTCGTGTTTTATAGAACTCCTCCACCAGGCACATCGGGCGAGTCGTGAGGGTGTCTGTATAATACAGAACTGATTGAGAGTTATTTCGATATTCAGAGGAAATGCCTCACCTCACTAAACGGTCTGGGGAACAAAAGTTGAATTGTGTGATATGTTTTTCACTATCATCGCCCACAAAAACTCATTATTGTAGAATGCTTCTTCACAGAGCAATCTGCTATTGCACTTCAGTGGTGAGATGATCGCTCGGAGGTGGCACTCGGGGACAGTTGAGCTGAAGTGCGAGGCTTCTCAAATTAGGGAATGAAGGTGGGATTTGGGACACAACCAAGAATAGTCAGCTGCTGGAAAGAGATGAGATAAATTGAAACTCGAATGAGATGTTTCAACAATCTTCCCTCGTTTCCACAGTGGCCGGGTTGGGTTTAATGGGAGGTCTGAGGTCTGCAGTGACGATGCCCTCGGGAGCAGCGACACTACCACTGACGCTGGCAATCGCTACTAAGAAATAATCAAAGCGATCTCGGCTTTGAAACTTGAAACAGATATTCATGACTTAAGGAGTCTCATCATTCGACTGTGGGAGTGCATATCTAATAACTTTTACGTTTCCCTCTATGAGAATGTAGGGGATTTTTCCTTTTCCTCCTAACAGTGTTTGTTGGAGTCCATCCATTCTCCTTATGATCCGCTCCTATCATCCGTTGGTGCGAGTTCATCCCGTCCATTTCTCTGTTAAATGTAGTTTGTAGGACGCTTTTCTATCATCTTACATCACTTCAGCCTGTGTGAGAATACGTCTCTTTCACTTCCTTTCCATTACCTGTTGGTGGGAATCTATCAACTTCCACTTCCCTCTCTCCAGCTGTTTGTAGGGGTCCATCATATCCAGTCCCATCCCAAGAATGTGCGTTGCGTACATTCCTTCCACAGCTTAACCATCAGCTTGTGTTGCAGTTAATCCCTTTCACGTCCTTCTTATCTCCGTGTTTAGGCGTCCATCCCTTCCCCTTCACTCACATCACCCCTCATCCATCATACCACAGACATCCCATCACTGCGTGTAGAAGCTCGCTTTTCCACTTCCATTTCATCAGCTTCGATAGAGTCCCTCACATCCAAGCCCATTCAATCATCGCGTGAGGAAGTCAATCCGTTTCTCTTTTCTCACATCAGTGTCTGTTCCTTCTGAAACCATTTCCGAGTTTCTTCTGAAACCAGGCCGAGTTTCTTCTGAAATCATTTCCACCTATTATTCTATATATATCGAGCCTCCGGCGACCAGGGTGGTCCAGGAAACAGTCCTTGAGGTGTGTGTGGAAAACGCAATCTCCTGAAGTGGGAGCAAAAAAACGGGAGATACGATTGGTTGAAATATGAGATGATCTTTCCAAATTGAGCTTCCGCTAACAGGAAAGTGAAAGACCATAAACACAGATCCTCAAAATAGAAACGAAAGACTCCCTATGATATTTCAGGGGGGCATGTATTGATGTTCAAACGGAAAACTGATCTTTGTGATGTCGTTTTACATGCGGATCTAGTGAACAGAACAATTGATTGTGCATGCTTCGCTGCATATTGATACGTGTATTCTAGTGTTAGACTTATCTGTTGATCAGCAAGGATTAGTCTGCAAGGGAGGATTGGCCATAGCTACACTCATACATCATTACTCCATCAGATTTTAAGGTCTTTTTTTACGCCTATTCTCCGCATCGCAATGGAATATACGAGTTCATTTTTCCCTGTTACCAAGCCACAGACACTTTTGAAACATAATGAAGAATTTTTAAATCAAAATGAGTTATCTAAGGGGTCTTTAGAACTAGACTTGACTCAGTCATTTATTAGATTTTATCTTTATTCAGCGTAGCTTCTCCTCACTCTATACGTCATTGTCCAAGTTCGCATTTGTCATCGTCTTTCTACGAATAATCGGCAGCAGTCCAAAGTGGGTTCGTACGGTGTGTTCCTACGGTATCAGGTATGCATGCAGTTTACTCACTTCCCCACCGACTATTCGTAAAAAAGAGGTATAATAATCTTGTCTAAAACCGGCTTTGGAAATCAAAACGAGTCCATTTCTTGTATGCTAGACACAGGGCAATGAATTTTGCGACAGGAGGCAGTAAATGAGCAGACAATAGATTCAAATTGCGACATAAAGTCGCAGTACCAGGTCCTCCGTCTCACCCTATGAAATATGTTACCCTCGGTCCATCAGTTGGAGCGAGTAGCATCCGAAGGCAGTACTCATTACCGTAACGGAGACAGACACTTGGCATAGATAGTGGCCTCTTAGCTTTGTCGCAGCGTCCCTCATTAGTTAATTGACCGTGTCCAAGTTAGAAGGGGAGAGGGCAAGGACGGCGAGACGAGGGTTGGGCAAACCCAGAGAGTTGTGATGTTACTATTGGACGAAGAAGAGGAAATCGTTTCACCCCAGGTAAACATTTTAATTATTCTCAGCCCAGCAAATCCCAGCATGGAATCAAGTATACCTGATAAGAGTAATTCACAGTAGAGAAGACCTGGTCAACGATCGAATAAAATAAACCAACGGATTATACTGAATCATTAGGACAAAAACATTCATTCAAAATGGAGACGGAAGCACCAATGATGCAAACCAATTAGATATGGAGGAAAAATATTCACTGATGTAAACAAATTTGCGAGAGAGAAGGTAGAGAAAGTGATATAAACAAATTTACGTAAACAAACTCACGCGAGAGAAGACAGAAGCAATAATACATACAAACTCGCAATGAGAAGCGCGTATCACATAAACAAATTACATCTGAAGAAGGAAATAAATTACATGCTTGTTGGATGTTGGATTATTTTCAACACAAAGCCATATCACGAATTCGACTTCGAATAATTCTTTGATTCGTAAACGCAAACCAAGTTTAACTATATTGAGTTAACTCCTTCAGTCACTGCAGTCCTCAAGTTAGTTTATAAGTTTTCCAAATCAACCACCCTCTCTGCTTCTCTCCTTACCCAATGTAACGGTCCATGACGGGTTTCCCATTGGAACGCGGGTTTGTCTCAAATATTGTCACTTCAGATGTTATCACCCGACCGGCCTTTGATTTCTGTTTAATAGCAAAAGCTGTCCGGCGACAATACGCTCAGTTAGGGGGAGGATGGGGATGGTGAGGGAGGAGTGATTTGATGATATGGGGATGCAGGTCCCGACTGACTTCTGTTACCAGCCTAGGACTAATGAGACTAGTTTTGATAGCAAGTGGCTGCTACTTGCTTTAAAATGCTGGGTGAAATAAAAGGAATTCTTTCAGTAGATCTGACCTGCATTGTTGAACACCACAGAGCAGCTAAACTCAGAGGATACTCGACCAAAGGGCAGCACCCTGTGCTGGCCAGCTATTCTACTCTGGCTTGTTGGCCACATCCCATAAGTACGAGGATGACAGAGTGTTGGATTTTGCAAAGGGGTAGCATTTCAAATGTCTTCCAGTGAAACAATAATCCTCAATTAATTTGTTGCAAATAATAGTCGTCCTTTTCATCCAAAGAACATCAAGTTTGTCCCCATGCCTGGACTGCACTTCCAAGAGCATCACGAAGTACTTCTTTCAGAGTACTGGAAAGTTTAGTCGCCCGTCTCGCAGGCAGTGATCGTCACAGGGCTGATTACTCTGCAATGGAACAACAGGGCTTATTAAAGACGTATCTTAATGTTTAGCACCGTCCCTCGTTATAAGACAGAGTGTGAGCTATAGTGCTATAGACTGCCTGGCCGCAAGATAGCGTAAATTTCTGTCGAACTCGTGGGCGCCAACAAAAAATTGTAATTGGCGCCCTGAACTGAGTCATGAAATCTTCAATTATCTGATTCATCGTACATAAGATGCCAGGAAGACGCCATATTAGTGATACGACTATTCATCAACCTCTTACAAATTCGTCAGTATGACGTCATAGCAACTAACATGCCGACCAGCAAGGCATTGATGGATTAGTACAATAATTTTCAAAATGAATAATTATTGTCGCGTCACGAACAAGACGTTTCCGTGACGTCTTATGAACAATAATTCGAATATTTATACCTGTTCTGAATCGTTTTAGGGCATCAGCTAAAACAACTCGTCAGGCATTAGTGCCAATTGGAAGGGCTGTCGAACAAGAGCTCTGTAGGTCTACTTGAGTGCCATCTTGAGAAGCAAGCAAACTCGAGAGGCTCATGAATGTTGAGCCTCGCATCTGAGCTTGTGTTAAAGAGGTGCGAGTGCTGGCCTCCTTAAGTGGTTATGAATTTCTAGACCTCGCAGCTGTGTTCATAGGAATTATGAGTGGGTGCTGGTCTCAAAAAGAGGCCCACTATTGCTGGGCCTCGCTAAGAAGTTAGTGTAATTAGCAGCCTAATGATTGATGGGCCTCGTGATTGTGTTCGTGTATATGAATTACGGGTGCTGACCTCCTTGAGAGGAGTGTGTTTGTGGAAAGGAGGCGCGTGTACTAACTTCTGCCTATCTGTAATATTATGGACTATGTAGGTGCTTTCTTTACAAGGGTAGCGATAAGGTTATTCATTCCTTACAATGGTAGGGATGAGGTTGTTCGATATCCAGAGTGGTAACGTATCTTTTCAAAATCTCTGTTAATGATTTTAGAGTACATCTTAACGTGATATTTTTTTTAACTAAGATGTTCGTTGCATTTCTTTAAAAGACTTGTTAGGTCATCCATCGCAGCAAACTATTGCTTCCAATGACATCAACAGCTTGTATCCCTGACGATTTATTTTCTAAAGCTTCTTTAGGATTTGGTCAAGTTCTTGTTGTTGTGTTGAATGCACAAGGACATTGTTGGATAAGTAGATCACACATTGCTTTGCTGTTAGAAAATCACATTACCTGATAAAAAAACTAGTTGCTAGATTTTTTATGAGTTGAATATTTTATGTGTAGGTGCAAACTGACTTCACAGCTTATTTTTTTATTGCCTCATTTTTTCTTTCACTATCGAACAATGGAATAATTTATACTATAGTGTCCTTTTATTCACTGCCAATCACAGAACACAAAATAAGATGAAAGTCTTGATGATCATCGGTTGATATCAAAAAGCGTGCTCTCTTATAATCTGATGAGATTGCCTCCTCAGAACACTGAAATGATTAGCTACTAAATGAGTTTCAGCAATGCTCCGAAGTACTGTTTGTATAACAATTGCATACTACGGTGCTGTCTCCTTCTTCAACTCATTTGACCATGAAGAACATGAATTTATTCTTGGATGATTGAAA
>SDVV010000362.1:0-33115 GCA_016164225.1 Gammarus roeselii | reverse complement strand
ATTGATATTCCGAATCCTTTCTTCGTTTGTGCGAGGATGCCACTTTCATCGAAAACATCATCTTCTCTGACGAAGCTCACTTTCACTTAACTGGTCATGTAAACAATCATAATTTCAGAATTTGGAGCCATGAAAATCCACGCGAAATCCAAGAAAGACAATTGCATTCTCTTCGTGTTACTGTGTGGTGCATAATATCAGCTTCACGTGTTTATGGACCTTACTTTTTTGAAAATGATAACGCAACTGTAACAGTCACTGGTGAAATGTACCGCTCGATTATAAGAGAGTTTCTTATTCCAGAACTTGAGTAACAAAACGTTCACCACACGTGGTTTCAACAGGATGGAGCCACCGCACATACGGCAAGAGAAACGATGGCATTGTTAAAAGATTGCGTTCCAAATCGTTTGATTTCACGATTTGGTGACATTCCTTGGCCCCCTCGTTCTCCCGATTTGACCCCATGCGACTTTTTCTTATACTTAAAAACAACATTTATCATGAAATAGCTGCACTCTCGCCAGAAACACTAATGAAGGTTATGAACACAACAAAGAAAAGAACCCTATCTTGTCAAAACAACCGTGGCTGTCATTTGAAAGATATTATATTCAAAAACTAGGAAACAATATAACCAAAAAAATGTTCATCTTATAAATAAAACAAGTTTCAACTTCGTAGCGTTCTTAGTTTTTCATTTATTAACAAATTAAAAGGGTCATTTAATTCAGGTTCGCCCTGTACTTGTGACTTTTTTTGTGACTCCCTTGTCCACAATGCGTACCTCAGTGAAGTAATGTTTTAAATGTGCCAACTGGTTGCTATCCAACAGTCAATGTTGTGACTCGTATGTTCATTTTGAATGGAATTGCCAGATGTTGTCGTTTTTTTAACAAAATGGTGGTTTTATATAACATACACGCACTAAAAACAACATCCCGGGATATCCCGTATAAGAAATTAATCTCGGAATTGAGAAAATTACCGTAATATCAACTGCGATCCCATGGCAGAAACTTTCAGCCCCACGCCGCCACTTCATAAAGATGGTAAAGGTACGATGTGGCGCAATGTAATTTCAATGTTATATGAGACGGCACAATCTGGAAATGTTTGTGAATAATTAAAATTGATTTTGACACCTTCAAAATCACATTATCTGCGAGTTTATTGAAGCATAAACGTTTATCGAAAACTATGCCGTGGAATTTCAATTCCTGATCTTGTGTTCTATGAACATTTGTAATGTATGAAGTAAAATTATGAGGAATTTGATTAAGAGAGATGATCATGTATTATGTCTTCATAACATTGCGTGACAATCAATTAATATAAAGGCAAAAATACAGAAGTGCCACGGTCAAAGTGAGCAATATGTAGGAAAATGAAATCATAAACAAGTCAATAATGTATATTAAAAACAATAAAGGACTAAATACAGCACATTGTGGCACCCTAAGGGTCATTGGACTCTGCTTTGATGCACTTCTTCGTACGGCTTAACTTCATGTGACCGGTCAGAGCGAGGCGAAGGGATCTAATAACTGATTCTAATTAAATATTGCAATGTCAGATTGTAGGTGTAGCCCGCACCTCTTGAGCGGTATTAATGCTCGAGAGGTGCAGCCTGCACCTCTCGAGCGTGCGGGCTGCACCTGCGAGGCTGTCAGAATCATTTTGCAATTATAAACCTCTCAGGTTCACAGAGCGGCAACTCATGTACGGGAAATAATAATGGTAATTCCATTAGTACTGGCAATGTGTTTTTTAACCAACGATTTATAGTGTTGCCTGATAAAAAAAGTCGAATATATTTCAAGTCGGATAAGAAGTTGGGTGAATAAAATAGCGTTATTATTGCTATGAACGGTAGTAAGATTCAAATCGCATAAGTCACACCACGATGCTTAGTTAAATAGGGATAGTTACAATAGTGTGCCAGTTTTGATAGCAAATAAGACGAAATGAAGGATTTTGTGTTATTCATTATTTTAAGGCTGTGCAATATAAATAGTAAAAAATCTAAATTGACGTAATGGTATTGAAGTTGTTGAAAACTCTGAAGCACTTTACACTAAGAAAGTCTAAGATTTGGCCCGAGTAAATACACTTGAGCAATTTAAGAATATATAACGCTATTCTTTACTTTTCTCCTCTGAGAAATCAACGCCTAAATTAGCAATATTACTGGCTAGGAAAGGCCATACTTTTCAGTAACATTGCTTCGTAACACTGGCATGGAGTGGCCGTAATATTAGGTCAATATTGGCCCGTATCACGGTCCCGAGGGGCCTATGGTAGTCGGTCGGTCTTGATATTGTCGCAATCTTTCCTCGAGGCGCTTTTCGCTCAGAGAGCTGGCATCGGGAAGATGTTCGTCCTGGAATTTTCAAGATGATGTATGAAATTACCTAAAGGTATATTGAAACGGCAACATTGAAAATATTCTCTAGTTGGTCACTTGCAGGCTAAAAAGCAGAACAGACTTATTGTGAATATTGCAGTGCGTTCAAGATAAGCATTAACAGCCTCTAAGTGCTGGATACACATCAATGTAATATTGTGGGAAGTGTTGTGATGTACTGAAGCAAAATTTACACTGGGTTCTACAACATTACATTGTCCTCTCTCCGCTTTTATATCCTGCTCAAAGCAGGAATGGACCATATTAGCCATGACGATATTAGCCATGGCCTCCACCACAGCCTTCGTGAGGGACCAGACGGTGCTGTGAGGGGATCAGGTGGTCTCTTCCTCAGCGACGCCCATACACCGATGGCGAGAAAGAGGGTTAGTTTCAGTTATTGGAGCAACCAGTACGGCTCCTCTTTTGGTAAGGCACATTGTTAATAAATGAGGCACGATGTCATACATAGCGTCATGCCGATCTTTGTCATAAGCAGCGTCATGCTGATCCTGGTCAGAAGCAGCATCATGCTGATCCTTGCCATAGGCAACATCATGCTGGTCCTTGTCATAGACAGCGTCATGTTGATCATTGCCTGAAAAAGCAGCATGCTGACTCTTGTCATGAGCAGCGTCATGCTGATCCGTGTCATAAGCAGCATCACGCTGATCCTTGTCAGAAGCAGCGTCATGCTGATCCCTGTAATAATCAGCGTCATGCTGATCCGGGTCATAAGCAGCGTCATGCTAATCCTCGCCATGGGCAGCGTCATGCTGAATCATGTCATAGGCAGCGTCATGCTGATCCTCGTCATAGGCAGCGTCATGCTGATCCTTGTCATAGGCATCGTCATGCTGAACCATGTCATGGGCAGCGTCATGCTGATCCTTGTCATAGGCAGCAGCATACTTAGATTTGTCATGGGCAGCGTCATGCTGATTCTAATCCTAGGCAGCTTCATGCTGATCCCTGTCATAGACTGCGTCAGGTGATCCTTGTTATAAGCAAGATCAAGCGAATCCTTGTCATAGACAGCATCATGCTGATCCATGTCATAAGCAGCACAGTGTTAAATCGTGTCATGCGCCACGTCATGCTGATCTTTGTCATAATCAGCGTCATTCTGATCCATGTCATAAGCAGCGCTATAGTGATTCTTGTAATAAGAAACGTCATGCAAATTCTTGTCATAAGCAGCGTCAGGCTGATCCTTGTGATAGGCATCATCATGCTGATCCTTTTCATAAGCATCGTCATCCTGAACCATGTCATAGGCAGCGTCATGTTGATCCTTGTCATAAGCAGCATCTTGCTGATCCATGTCATAGGTAGCGTCATGCTGATCCTTGTCATAAGCAGCGACATCCTGAACCTTGTCATAGGCAGCGTCATGATGATCCTTGTCATAGGCAGCGTTATGCTGATCCTTGTCATAAGCCGCGACATCCTGAACCTTGTCATAGGCAGCGTCATGCTGATCCTTGTCATGGGCAGCGTCATGCTGATCCTTGTCATAGGCAGCGTCATCCTGAACCATGTCATAGGCAGCGTCATGCTGAACCATGTCATAGGCAGCGTCATGCTGAACCATGTCATAGGCAGCGTCATGCCAAACCATGTCATAAGCAGCGACATCCTGAACCTTGTCATAAGCAGCGTCATGCTGATCCTTGTCATAGGCAGCGTCAAGCTGATCTATGTCATAAGCATCGTCATCCTGAACCTTGTCATAAACTGCGTCATGCTGAACCATGTCATAAGCAGCGACATCATGAACCTTGTCATAGGCACCGTCATGCTGATCCTTGTCATATGCAGCGTCATGCTGATCCTAGTCAAAGGTAGCGTCATGCTGAACCATGTTATAGGCAGCGTCATGCTGATCCTTGTCACATGCAGCGTCATGCTGATCCTTGTCATAGGCAGCTTCATGCTTACCATGTTATAGGCAGCGTCATGCAGATCCTTGTCATAGGCAGCGTCATGCCGATCCTTGTTATAGGCAGCGTCATGCTGATCCTTGTCATAGGCAGCGTCATGCTGAACCATGCCATAGGCAACGTCATGCTGATCCTTGTCATAGGCAGCGTCATGCTGAACCACGTCATAGGCAGCGTCATGCTGATCCTTGTCATAGGTAGCGTCATGCCGATCCATGTTATAGGCAGCGTCATGCTGAACCATGTCATAGGCAGCATCATGCTGATCCGTGTCATAGGCAGCGTCATGCTGATCCTTGTCATAGGCGGCGTCATGCTGAATTATGTCACAGGCAGCGTCTAGCTGATCCTTGTCATGGCAGCGTCAAACTGATTGTGGCATATACAGTGCCATGCTGATCCTTGTCATAGGCAGCGTCATAATGATCCTTGTCATAGGCAGCGTCATGCTGATCCTTGTCATAGGCAGCGTCATGCTGATCCTTGTCATAGGCAGCGTCATGCTGATCCTTGTCATAGGCAGCGTCACGCTGAACCATGTCATAGGCAGCGTCATGTTGATCCTTGTCATAGGCAGCGTCATGCTGATCGAGACATATATAGCGTCATGCTGATCCATGTCATAGGCAGCGTCATGCTGATCCTTGTCATAAGCAGCGTCATGCTGATCCTTGTCATAGGCAGAGTCATGCTGAACCAAGTCATAGGCAGCGTCATGCTGATCCTTGTCATAGGCAGCGTCATGCTAAACCTTGTCATAGGCAGCGTCATGCTGATCGTGGCATATACAGCGTCATGCTGATCCTTGTCATAGGCAGCGTCATGCTGATCGTGGCACATACAGCGTCATGCTGATCCTTGTCATAGGCAGCGTCATGCTGAACCATGTCATAGACAGCGTCATGCTGATCCTTGTCATAAGCAGCGTCATGCTGATCCTTGTCATAGGCATCGTCATACTGAACCATGTCATAGGCAGTGTCATGCAGATCCTTGTCATAAGCAGCGTCATGCTGATCCTTGTCATAGGCAGCGTCGAGCTGATCCTTGTCATAAGCATCGTCATCCTGATCCTTGTCATAGGCAGCGAAATACTGATCGTGACATATACAGTGCCATGCTGATCCTTGTCATATGCAGCGTCATGCTGATCCTTGTGATAAGCATCGTCATCCTGATTCTCGTCATAGGCAGCGTCATGCTGATCGTGGCATATAAAGCGCCATGCTGATCCTTGTCGTATGGCAGCGTAATGCTGATCTTAGTCAAAAACAGCGTCATGCTGATCCTTGTCATAGGCAGCGTCATGCTGATCCTTGTCATAGGCAGTGTCATGCTGATCCTTGTCATAGGCAGCGTTATGCTTATCCTTGTCATAGGCAGCGTCGTGCTGATCCTTGTCATAGGCAGCTTCATGCTTATCCTATTCATCGACAGCGTCATGCTGATCCTTTTCATAGGCAGCGTCATGCTGATCATGGCATATACAGCGCCATGCTGATCCTTGTCATAGGCAGCGTCATGCTGATCCTAGTCATAGGCTGCGTCATGATGATCCTCGTCACAAGCATCGTCATCCTGAACCTTGTCATAGGCAGCATCATGCTGAACCATGTAATAGGCAGCGTCATGCTGATCCTTGTCATAGGCAGCGTCATGCTGATCCTTGTCTTTGGCAGCGTCATGTTGATCCTTGTAATAGGCAGCGTCATGCTGATCCATGTCATAGGCAGCGTCATGCTGATCCTTGTCATAGGCAGCGTCATGCTGATCCTCGTCATAGGCAGCGTCATGCTGATCGTGGCATATACGGCGCCATGCTGATCCTTTTCATTGGCAGCGTCATGCTGATCGTATCATATACGGCGTCATACTAAACCATGTCATAGGCAGCGTCATGCTGACCGTGACATATACGGCGCCATGCTGACACACACAGAAGGGAAATGCATCGACAACAAAAAGTATTTGTTGGAGCATTTTCGTCGTTGTAGAAGCAAAATAAGTTGTTGTATTTGATTTTCGGGAATTTTCATGCAGGACACGGTCTGCGTCAAATTTCCAGATGAACCATGTGTATTTATGCGGATTTCCCAGCCAATTACTGTAATCATAACAATTTCTTGTGGAAATAAGTTACAAATAAGTTGGTGCCCCATGAACGTTGATGTTACCTCCACCTTACCTCACCATCCATGCAAGAGAGTCCATGAAAAACGAGTGCAGACCTCAATTTCCTTTGTGCACTCGTGACTGCAGAATTATTCGATTTTAATTTGGGTTATTGTAGGCCTTTAAATAAAGGTAATAACTATCAGAAAATTCAAATGACTAATTTCCCTAAGAAAATTTGTTTGATTCGCCGAATTAGCATGATATTTTGCTTAAACTTTGGACTGTCGTTAAAATTGGACACAGATTTTTTCCTTGTCATAGGCAGCGTCATGCTGATCGTGGCATATAAAGCGCCATGCTGATCCTTGTCATAGGCAGCGTAATGCTGATCTTAGTCAAAAGCAGCGTCATGCTGATCCTTGTCATAGGCAGCGTCATGCTGATCCTTGTCATAGGCAGCGTCATGCTGATCCTTGTCTTTGGCAGCGTCATGCTGATCCATGTCATAGGCAACGTCATGCTGATCCATGCCATAGGCAGCGTCATGCTGGTCCTTGTCATAGTCAGCGTCATGCTGATCGTGTCATATACGGCGCCATGTTGAATCATGTCATAGGCAGCCTCATGCTGATTCATGTCATAGGCAGCGTCATGCTGATCCTTGTAATTGGCAGCGTCATGTTGAACCATGTCATAGGCAGCGTCATGCTGATCTTTGTCATAGGCAGCGTCATGCTGATCCTTGTTATAGGCAGCGTCATGCTGATCGTGGCCTATACGGCGCTATGCTGATCCTTGTCATAGGCAGCGTCATGCTGATCGTGTCATATACGGCGCCATGCTAAACCATGTCATAGGCAGCGTCATGCTGACCGTGGCATATACGGCGCCATGCTGAACAATGTCATAGGCAGCGTAATGCTGATCCTTGTCATAGGCAGTGTCATGCTGATCGTGGCATATACGGCGCCATGCTGACACACACAGAAGGGAAATGCATCGACAACAAAAAGTATTTGTTGAAGCATTTCGTCGTTGTAGAAGCAAAATAAGTTGTTGTATTTGATTTTCGGGAATTTCCATGCAGGACACGGTCTGCGTCAAATTTCCTGATGAACCATGTGTATTTATGCGGATTTCCCAGCAAATTACTGTAATCATAACAATTTCTTGTGGAAATAAGTTACAAATAAGTTAGTGCCCCATGAACGTTGATGTTACCTCCACCTTACCTCACCATCCATGCAAGAGAGTCCATGAAAAACGAGTGCAAACCTCAATTTCCTTTGTGCACTCGTGATTGCAGAATTATTCGATTTTAAACGTGGGTTATTGTAGGTCATTAAATAAAGGTAACAACTATCAGAAAATTCAAATGACTAATTTCCATAAGAAATCGTGTTTGATTCGCCGAATTAGCATAATATTTTGCTTAAACTTTGGACTGTCGTTAAAATTGGGCACAGTTTTTTTCCAGGAATAGATCCGCTTTTTATTTTGTTATACATACTTTTTTCATTAAGTTGTTTAGCTCTGATAAATTATTTTTTCTATAAATAATCTTAAAGAGCAGCAATTACACAATATATTCAAATATCTGATTGTTACAGTTATAAAAATATCTTATTTAAGTTATGCTCTCCGATCAATTTCTTATGCAGCCACCATGTTCAACTTTCATGCAGCCATCTTGTTCAACTTTCATGCAGCCATCTTGTTCAACTTTTATGCAGCCATCTTGTTCAACTTTCATGCAGCCATCTTGTTCAACTTTCATGCAGCCATCTTGTTCAACTTTTATGCAGCCATCTTTTCCAACTTTTATGCAGCCATCTTTTCGAACTTTTATTTGACCAAGTCTCTGATATTCCTTCCAGGAAGAGAAATAAAAAACACAGTAAGGGAATATGAAGTTACAACTTAGCCTTGAACATTTTATAATTCAGTTGAAGTTCAGGGGGAGCAAATTTGTAAGGTAAACTCCAACACTTGCTTTATTTCATGCAACGCTCTTCCTGAAAAACTTTCATTTAACGCGACAGAACGACAATGCTCAAAAAATTAAAATGGCAGTTATCATCGTTTGTAAATACTATTCATCTAATTCAGTCGTTGGCAGGAGTGCTATTTTTGTATTTACATAATAGCTACCAGGAAATTTACTTGCTAAATTTGGTTTGCTAAATTTGGTTGATAATTCAATTAGTTGAGAAAAAAAAATTGTTTGATCAAATACATGAATGAATTTATTGCAGTAACAAGATTCATGTTGCTGATATGCAATAGCAATTGTTCGTTTAATGATGCACTTAAGATCCCTGGGATGCTATTTGAATTAATGCATGATCTCTTATACTGTCTTTGCGGAAGAGTGCAGAGCGATTTCTCAAGGCACCGCGTCAATCATGCACACCAATGGGAGCAGATTACATTCGACTACAACAGCAATTCTCTTATAGACAAATCATATAAAGCAGGGATTCCTATAGTTTTGTCCAGTCAAACATTCGATGACGTACCTATAACCGGATGAAATAGTCTTTCAACTCTAGTACTCATGTGAAATGCCACGCGAATCTGTTTAATATAAGATCACTTATCTCAAAAAATAAACTGTTCGTACCGACGAAATGTGATGATAAAGAATGTCAAATAAGCAAGACAGATAGGGACAAAACATATTTCTTAGAATAACGACATTTAAACGTCAATACCGTAAATCTGCATTCAAACGCGTTCATGAGCTCGATTCCCGACTATATACGAATTATATGTTTTTTCGATGATGAAAGTTGCACTTGAATAAATAAGCCCCTCACCGATGTTGGTGACAAGCTCCCCTAATATAAAGAGGTGAACTGAAAGAGTATTGCCCTTCACTGAGCTTTTGAGCTTGTTAAAATGTAGATGAAAAACTATCTCTATCCAACTTTTGGTGTTGGTCGGAACTTCCTTTAATATCAAAATTTTAACTTTTAGAAGCTAGGAGAATCTGTTTAGTACAAGAAAACAGCGGGAAGCGTTTGAAAGATTTTACATAACTCGGCTGATAATCTTTATGGTATACCTTTAGTGAATTTAAGGTATGAGGACATGCATTCCTTGCAGTGCATTCACGTCATATTGAGCAAAATGTACATCAAATGACTACTGTATTTATCTTCGTTCAAACGTTGGAAATTAATCCACTCATGGTCGTCGTTATGACTTTCTTACAGTACATAATGCACATAACAAAATTGTGAAGGGTGTCTCACTTTTAACCTCTATCTTTCGTTCTACTATGGACTTCGCTTGTATAATTAGTAATATTCAATCTTAATTTAAAGTATGATACAATTGTGAATCAGCCAAGCGACAGCATTACAAAGCATCAACTCTTTGGTGAAACAATGCTGGTCATATGCAGAGATCTTACTGAAAATTTTCAACATATTATTTGAGAGATGGGCTACACAAATTATTGCCAAGTTATTTAATTGATGGAACATGATCTTTTGGTAAGAAAGCATTGGCTGGTAGCGAAGTTTGATAGTGTGTGCGAACTGAGATTTAAATTAAAATGGGTAGATGTTAAGTGATGAGATGTTCGAAGTAAACCAGATCTTGCATGCGGCTAATCAAAACAGCGTGGAAATTGAAGTGATCATTTGAGTGAACGAAGATGTCATTTGGGCGCTGAGTGTGTGATGTTGTGCAAACTTTTGGTTTGGATAAAAAGGCAGATTTGTGTGAGATGTAGTTGTACCGACCTCGGAGTATTGAGCAGAGCTGTGGGCGTGTGAGCGAAGATGAAATGTTTGAGAAGCAGGGCAAGAGTGACGTCAATGAATCGAATCAGCAATAAGAATCTGCGAATCAAAACGGGGGTGATGAGAGAGTATTCTGAAAGAGTCGATTCACAAGCTCTGCAATTGTTCGAACACATAAGAACGACTAAATGAAGATTGAGCGGAAAATGTGACGCAAACCGGAGTGATTTGTTCACTACTTAGAGGGAGCCATAGTTATGTCTGGATGGATTTAGTGAAGAGTGAGTTAATGGAAAAAGATAACAGCTAGGAGGATACAAGAGATCGTGTTGGGATAGCAATCAGTAGAGAACGACTGTTATCGAAGGAATCTAAGGCGGCCACATAGTCTGTAATTATCGATAGGTATTTTCTAAAATCTCAGCTCTGCATTAGAAAGAGTTAACATCATAATTATTTTGATAGGAACAACACTGAATAAAAGGTAACACACTTCTAGCAGCGCCGTTATTTCGGCGGAATGTTATCAATACATACAGACTTGGTGTAGCTGGCTTGTTAGCAGGAAGAGCTGGCCGCAGCAGGAAGATGGCAGGATCTATAAATGGTAAACTGACGAATGTTGATGGGCCCTGCTGCTGACGCTGGTCTCTAGCTAACTCATGACCCTATGTGAGTGAACAGGCCCCTTTCCGGACTTTTTTTCTTCTGAATGCTCATTGTTTGTAAGTACGGTAACCCTCCAGCTTGGAGGAAACATCACATAAACATTTCAATTTTTAATAGTAGGTAAAAATTTACAATTCCTTACTTGTGCTTGTGCTGCACGATTGGACGGAACCTGCTATGTATGTTTTGTCGATATTAAGGTTACAACATGGTTAAATTAACTAACTTACGTATAAATGTTTTTAAAATATTCCAAACCACAAGCTGACTAACTTTGAAATTATGCAATATCATAATACAATGTGTATTAATGAAAAAACATCATAAATATTTCGACAATTTTATTTGTCTTTTTTTTAATATAAGACACAATGGGAGAAGAAGAGGACGGAAGGGAGAGTGTCCAGTGGACGGGAGTGAGAAGGTTGAGTGGACGGGAGGGAGAGGGTTGAGCGGACGTGAAGGAGAGGATTGAGTGAACGGGAGGGAGAGGGTTGCATGGACGGTACAGAGAAGGTTGAGTGGACGGGAGGGAGAGGTTGAATGGAAAAGACGGAGAGGGCTGAGTGGACGAAATGGAGAGGGATAAGCAGGACGCAGGAGGCAGGGCAGGAGGCAGAAAGCTGGGAGCTGTAGACGCTCCGCCTTTGCCCGCCAACGACCTGTTTCTGTTTTCAACCCCCTGCGTCCTGCCGCCAGCGACCTGACTGTATTTTATGCTCCCTGCCTCCTGCTGCTAGGCACCTGCTTCTGTTCTCGACGCCCTACTTTTTATCGCTAACATCCTGTCTCTGTTTTTAGCTCCCTGCCTCCTGCAACAAGCAAACTGCATCTGTTTTCAGCGGTCTGACTCATGCCGTCAGCGACCTGACTCTGTCTTCTGCGCCCTGTCTCCTGCCACCAGTGACCTGCCTCTATTTTGTGAGCCCTGCCTTCTGCTATTTGTGAGCCCTGCCTGCCGCATCTAATCAGCGCTTCGTCAGCATCCCCATAGGAACAGCTTACTATCGGAACCCCCTCATCATCCACGTACAAACCGTTTGCAATCAGCGCCTCATCATCACCTCCATACCAAGGTCACAATCAGCGTTCTCTCATCCCGATCTCAACACCTTCCATACAGAACCTTCTCATCTTCCCCTTACCAAAAACTCCCAGTCAGCGTCCCATAATCATCCATAACACACCAACAGCTCCCAATCGACGCCCAAAAATCATTCCAGACCAACATTTCCCATTAGACGCCTATCCATGGTCCCAATAACAACCACAGCCCCCAATCAGTGTTCTTCCACCATCCTCAAACAACAGCAGCAAAATCTGCTCCTTTCCATCATCATCACCTCCATAACAGCAGCAAAAGGTCAGCACCTTCAAATTATTGTTAGTCCAACAGCAACAACTCAGCGCCTCCTCATCACGCCCAAAACAACAGTCACGCAACTGGCACCATCACCGCTGTCAGAACCATCACCTTTCCTCTAATCACAACCGGAGCCACACAAGCTAATTCAAAAAGTCATTTGGCGATCCCTCTCGTGGCTAAAATTACACGACAGAAGTATGAATTTACAAAATTCGATCAGTGACGCTTTTATCATAAGTAATCAGGTGAAGAACGGACGTCCCTACAGCCACGTCCCAATTCAGGCTTGCGTTCCAACTGCACGTGTCGTGCGCAGTGGTTTAATTTCACCTAACATAGGGAGCTCACAATCAAGCAGGGATACAGGAAATAAAAATCCCATATAAACGGAAACAATAAAATCATTAGGGTCCCAAACAACATGAAACTGCAGTCAATGTCAACCCCAACATATGGTCATTGCCTGATACATGTCCTCAGACAATCATCGAAATAACCAAATTGGGTATTGTCCCATACAAGAAAGTGTCTTGTTACCGAGCGCCTCATGGAAGGAGGCCGACACAAACATGAACTACCACAACGACGCTTACCAGATATATAAGGAAAAGTATTTTTACAACAGAAACAACAATTAATCCCTAGGAGACCTGATCCCTACAATGCTGAGCAATACTCTGAGACATCAGATTGACATTGTTCAGGAAGACGGCTCCCCCAATACAACGATAAAGTCCATCAAGCAACACTTCAATAACAATCAGTCAGGCATCAATGTATTCATTCACTTAAAGGACAGTCATTACAGTGCACTTGTCCCCATGCAGGAATTCTTAAAACCCTCCAATACAATAGAACATCTAATGGTATAAACTTCTGCTCCAACAAATTCACCGCCATGCATGATGCACCTTACCCTGCTTCTATGCAAAGGACGAGCATGGCAGCATCGCCAACAGCCAGGACTTCATCACAGGCAGCACCGCGATCATCGACAACAGCACATAGATTGTAGCAATAGTCATCGTAGCGCGCCCGAATACACGTGAGGACGGCCCAGCGCCCCTCGTTAGGCAGGCGACGGGGCTAGCAAGCCTTGGCTTAAAAACAAAGACCACATACGAATTAAACACATAAATGTGAGAAATCTCTTGTCTAAGATAGACCAGATCAGACTAAGGCTGACTGATGTTGATATACTCTGTCTCACTGAGATATGGCTGGTACCAAACAAGGACAGCAACACTTTTCCGATAGATGGGGACGAATTGTTCAGCAACGACCGAGTTAAGAGAGGCGGCGGCGCTTGTATCTATGCTATAAATGAGTACATATCCAGGACATTGAGAACGGTTGGAAACGGAGATGAAGTTAATGATGTTTGAATTACCGTCCAAGAAAGAGAGCAGAAATCCTTTATTGTCGGACCATTTACAGGCCACCCGAAGCCAGCAACTAGTCATTCAGCTTCATAGAATCCAATCTCTAGACAGCAGATAATTTGGAAAAGAACATGCACGTCCTTGCAAATTTCAGTGACAATAATTTCAAGCCTAATAAATTGGGCCAAACATAGTAAAAGACTAAAACTCGAACATTGAGGAGTCAACTAGATAATCACGAACAATCGATCGTCTGTCCTGAACACCAGCGTCTCTGAGTCTCTTGCCGACCACAAAAAAAAAACTGCCTGTCACTGTACGAAAAGAAAAACGAAAACTCGTCAGTATATAACAAAAGAAAACTTCTCACGAGACTCGATGGAACAAGAGTTGTGGAACAGAGTACCATTGCTCAACAACATGCTTAATACGGACGATGGGAATATTCAATCGGCCATTTTCGCTGACACGTTCACGGCGACCTTTGACACATTTCACCAATATTCACAAAAACTAACACGCTTCCAGTCAGCTGGATGACTCATGAACTAAATCAGAAAATACAAGAAACAAATTATTGTCGAAGGGTTCTGATAGGGCACGCCAACAAATATGCCGACAAAAATAACACCGACACAAATATCATGTATTTAACAGATGAACCGCGTGTTTTAAATGCCTTACGAGTGGCTTACCAATCGCTGAGGAAACGCGCAAGCAAGAAACAGGCAAAGTAAAGAGAGATAAACTCCTTGATGATTTAGAAAAAGTAAAATACCAATCCGAAGAAGACTTGCCTAACAAAAAATCACAAAAGTCTTCTATATATGAAACTAACAGAATCTTTTAAAAAAAAAATCGCTGGCGATGGAAAGCCCACGTACGAAATCCCGGGTAATGCATAAGCCAACTCGGTTCACAGTTCCCTCTCATAACGGCTCACCCGCCAAGAAGGACCAAATGGGGTCACCGAGCCCGGTAAGCAGGTTCGGCTTTTTAAACAGGTTCGGCTATTTACGCGCTTAAAAAATACCGGGTTAGAAATGATTCTGCCATATCTCCAATTGCTCATCAACACCTCCATTACATCAAATACCTTCCATCAAAATTGGAAACACACGCTTCTACCAGTAACGCCAATGATCGATTCGCGGACTGGCTGGTATTGTGTTCATGTAAAAGTGAGATGTACGCTTCCGGTCACTCACTGGTTCATTTACTCAGTTACACGATGTGATGAACGCTATAAGGTTTTGACCCATCATCATATGTTTTTGAAATTTGTGTATCCATCATCATGTGTTTCTAAATTTGTGTACTCACCCTCATATGTATTTTAAATGCGTGCATATCTAAAATATAGACTTACGTTGTGATGAACTTTGTATTGTCACCGAATTCGATTTAATTTCATTAGCTTATCACTACATGCACTTCCGATTGATTTTGCATATTTATTTATTGTTCTATGGGCATTCTGCACTTATTGTGTATATGTATGTATAATTTTTTACGTAATCTAGATTTTTGTGCATAAGTATGCACTGTGTTACAGTGACCCAAGAATACCACCCCGGTTTGTGTCTGTATAAAGATTGTTTAGCTTGTTTGTTTGCTATGCCAATGGTTCTCTAACTCATGTAGATCCAACCATACCGTCCCATTCTTTGCTGCCCAATGAATTAGGCTTTGGGTCTGAATTAAGATCGCAATATCAGATCGCAAAACCTTATGTCAAAAGGATATAGTGTCTATTTATTGAGCACTGTAAAATCACCGTGATAGCTCTTCCACCGTGACATGAGTCGGAAAAACTCGTGTTCATATGTCCAGCTAGGAAAGTAAGATGCTTCCTTACCGTTCATACATAGCCCCAGATACTCAGTTTCAAGTTCTTAGCTTGTCATCGTACTTATTTTGATTTATTGTGTATAACTTTATTGTTCAAAAAGAATAACATAACGTTTGTATTTAAATTTTTATTCATATTTTCTATTATTATTATTATCTGAGCTATGTCTCTTACCGCGAGAGTTCTGCATCTGTTTTCAGCGCCTGACTCTTGCAGCTAACGAACTGAATCTGTTTTGAGCACCCTGTCTCCTGCCGCCAGCGACCTGCCTCTGTTTTAAGCGCCCTGCCTCCTGCCGCCAGCAACCTACCTTTGGTTTCAGCACCCTGCTCCTGCCTCCAACAATCTTCCTCTGTTTTCTGCGCCCTTTCTCATGCTGCCAGCAACTTGCCTCTGTTTTCAGCATCCTGCAGCCTGCCTCCAACGATATTTCTCCGTTTTCATCGCCCATCCCATTGGCGGCGCTAATGACTTGCCCTTGCTTTCATCGCCCTACCTCCTGCCACTAGCGATATGCAAATTTCTAGTTCCCTGCCTCCTACTGTCAGCGACCTGCCTCTGTTTACCGAGCCGTCTCATGTCGCTAGAGTCTTGTCTCTGTTTTATGTGTCCTGCCTCCTGCCAACCGCAATTTGTCTCTGTTTTCAGAACCCACTTTCCTGCCGCCAACGATTTGCCTCTGTTTTCAACGCAACGCTTTCTACTACCAACGACCTGCCTCTGTTTTCAGTTACCTTCTTCTTGCTGATAGCTTCCTGCCTGCGTTTTCTGTGCCCTGCCTCTGTTTTCAGCATCCTGCCTTTTGCCGCCAGCGACCTGCCTCTGTTTTCAGTGCCACGCATCTTACCGCCATCAACTTGTCTCTGTTTTCAGCGTCCTACCTCCTGTCGCCAGAGACATGCCTCTGTTTTCTGTACCATGCCTCCTTCCGCTTGCAATTTGACCTTGTTTTCAGCGTCATGCCTCCTGCCGTCAGCGACCCACCTTTGTTTTTATCTCCCCGTTTCCTACCGCCAGCGACCTGTCTCTTTTTCAGCTCAGTCTGCCGCCGCTAGCAGCTTGTTATTTTTTCAGCTCCCTGCCTCCTGCCTCCAGCAATCTGCCTCTGTTTTCGGCGCTTTGCCTCTTGCCGCCAGTGACCTGTCTCTGTTTGCAGCCCCCTGCCCAACGCCACCGAGGACTTTACTCCATTTTCTGAGCCCTGCTTCTTGTCGCTAGCAACTTATCTTGATTTTCAATGCCTTGCCTCTTGCCGCCAGCAACTTGCTTCTGTTTTCAGCGCCTTGCCTGAGACCTCTAGCAGCTTGCCTCTGTTTATAGCCTCCAGGATCCGGCCTACAGCGATTTTCCTCTAATTTCAGCTCCCTGACTCTTGTCGCTTGTGACCTGACTCGGTTTTCAGCTCACGTCTCCTACCATAAGCGAACTGCCTCTGTTTTGGGAGACCTGCCTTCTCCCACTAGTGACCTGCCTCTGTTTTCTGCACCCTGTCTCCTGCCGCCAGTGAGCTACTCTTGTTTTCAGCGCCCTTTATCTTGCCGCTATTGTCTTGCTCCTGTTTTTATTGCCTGCCTCTTTCCGTCAGCGACCTGTCCCTGTTTTCAGCGACCTGCCTCTTACCGATAGCTTCTTGCCCCTGTTTTCATCGCCCTGCCTCCCGTCGATAGAAATTTGCCTCTGTTTTCTTTGCTCTTCCTTCTGCCGACAACGACTTGCCTCTATTTTCAGGGTCCTGCCTCCTGCTGCAGTGACCTGCCTCTGTTTTCAGCACCCTGTCTCCTGTCTCCAGCGCTCTTCCTCTGTTTTCAGTGTCCTTCCTCATTCAACCAGAGACTTGCTCCTGTTTTCAGTAAGCAGCAACCTGCTTATATTTTCAACGACCTGCCGCTTGCTGTTAGCTTCTTGCCTCTGTTTTCAGCGCACTGCCTTCCGCAACCAGTAAACCAGACTCTGTGTTCTGCACCCGTCTCCTACCGCCAACGACTTGCCTTTGTTTTCAGCGCCCTGCTCTCTACCGCCAGCGACATGCCTCTGTTTCCATTGTCCTGCCGACAATGACCTGCCTTTGTTTTCAGCGCCTTTTCCTCTGCCTCCAGTGATTTGCCTCTGTTTTCAGCGCCCTGCCTCCTGCCGCCAGAGACCTACTGCTGTTTTTTGCGCCCTGACCCTTCTGCCAGAGACCTGCCGCTAGCGACATGCCTTACTCTATTTTCAGTGCCCCGCCTCCTACCGCCAACGTTCATTGGCTATGAACGTTCACTCGTCTTTCATTCGCTTTTGACTTCCCATTTCTGGTCTGCTTGTTCGTGTGTTCTCCTACTCTTATCATCCTCTATTCTAGATTGTCTTTTCCCTTCCCTTCCCAGTTTGCAATTTACCCATCGACCACAATATACTATCCTTTTGTGTACATAATACCGAACCGAGAAATATTATTTGAAATTTCATATTGGGTTGCCCGCAGTTTGGCAGACCATAGGTGCACAGAACGCACCAATAATGTTCTCTGCGTGCGTTATTTCCCATTAAAATCTGAAAATGCGCTAAAATTGGAGTTCAATAACGCAGTATGTGCTTCATAGCAAACGATCATCACGAGCTTGAAATTTGAATAAATTTTTCCACTCCCGGCCCCCTATTATCCATAATTCATCACAATTGTCCAGTCACGGTGCCATCCCACGTAAAATATTTGCGTTCATACCGAGTTTTAATGGGCCAGTAATTCTCCTACAAAGCGAGCTTGTGTATTGGGTCAAACAGCAGACAAACTCCGCTACTCAGAAAAGTTGAACACTCTAGGCTCATATTTTTTGTAGCATAACTTCTCCTGATGACGTGTCAGATGTGAGAATCATGACCAAAAGGATAAAAGTGAAATGCAAGTGAAACTGTTGATGTTATGTGCAAAACACTTGTTACGTTGGATGAAATTTAATGGACGCAAAAAGAGCTCACTGCCGTTCGTCTTTTACATGTGTTTGTACCTGATGAAAGTTCTTGAGCTAGCGTAAAATATTATTCGGTATGGGCCACGAAATATTTTCAGCTGCAGTACAAAATATTGCTGTTCGTTTTGTAACAAATTTATTGATGGATGCAAATATTCATTTTGTTTGCAATAAAGACAATTTGGTTCCAATGTCAGATTGTTATTAGTACCCAAGTGACATTATTATCACTCCCGATTGCGATTGAATCGAATAACATTATTTTCAAACGAGAACAGTTATAATACGAACAGTTCGAACATTGCTGTCCGGTAAATTTTTTAGTAATGTATCCTCTTACATCGTTTAAACAGACGAAACAAGTGCAGGAATTGAACAGCTAGTCGCTTGTCTCTTAAGGTCTCCTAACGCGGGAGTCAGGGTGCAAATGAAAGCATGCTAACTTTGCGAAATAACCGTAGAATTGCTTAGGTGGTATATTTTTTATCCAATCCTGCAATAAATATACGTGATTTTGCCCAATTTACGTTCAACGCGTTTGCTGCAATAAAAAGATGAAATAAACATTTTGAAAATATGTTATAATAAATCATAAGAATTAGGTTTATCAGGTATTGTAAAACTGATATGAGAATAAATTGTAGAGGGACTACATTTTAAATAAACTTCATTGTCATAAGTACAAATACATTCGGATTACAGCTACAACATGAAAAATACCAATAATAGTGCGAAAAATGACTTAACAAAATTCCTTTGCTTAGCAAAAGTCGTTCATCAGCAAACGACTTTTATTTGCAGGTACAATTTGTCCGTACATAGCCCTTTTGGGCTAAATGGTCCTGTCGGAAAACCCCGCAGCACACACTCTTGGTCATGAACGGTCTAAGGTTGTCAGCAGCAGGGCCCGACAGGGTGACATGTTTACCCCTGCGCGTCATGATAAACGCCCCCTCCCACCCACGACCATCGTTTCTCAACGAAATGCCGAAGGCGAGAAAACACATCAGGGCAGCGTCCAACATCATCCATTCCCAATCATTAACCACTCACGCCGATTCATTGCACGCTCTCTCGTTACCTTCACATGCGAGTCTCTCCTCCCTATCGCCTGCTTAACACCATCCATCCACACAAACTTTGGTCTACCTCTAGGCCTACGTCCACTCGCCTCCGATTTCATTACCAATTTTACCAATTTCTCTTCATCCATCCTCATCATGTGCTCGAACAATCTCAGAACACGGGAATCTACTCAGCCCACCAACTTCTTCACAATCTCCGTTCTAATTCAAACCACGTCGTTATTGATCCTGTTGTTTCACCGCCTATTCGCTTTCAACAGCTCTAAGCCACGACCCATTACACTCGCGTTCACCTCCCTGGCAGCTCCGTCCGCGTAGACACAAAACGCAGTCATGTCTAAGACCCACTTCACTGCGTATCATTCACTCACCTCACTCCCCACTCTAACCCATGTTCTGCTGCCAACATAGAAATTTTGAACCGCTTTCAACAAATTTCCGCCCACTCCACACAAGCTCAACACCCTCCACATCACTTCCTTGTCAACCCTGTTGAAGGCCTTTTCCAAATCCATGAAAGCCAATAACATATCATTTCCCTTCACAAATTACTTCCCATGGGCTTGTCTTACTACAAAAATTAGATTAGCACGCTCTCTACCACTCTTAATGCCGCCATGTTCCTTTACCATTACGCTATCCGTAAAGTTTCTAATCCGACCACATATAACAAACTGATACCCCTTGAGTTGCAGCAATTATTTTTGGTCTCCTTTGCCATTATACATCGGAACAATGCAAGCACTGCCCCAATCGATTGGCACTACGATCGCCCCAAAAGTAACCACACCAGCATTTCGAGAATCTATTCTCAATCCGTTTTCAGGCACTCAGTCGCCACCCCATCCAAACCAGGGACTTTCCCTACTTTCATCACCTCAACCGCCACCTGCACCTCTTCCCTAGTAATGTCCGCAACAAGTCTCCCGAAATCGACATCCGGGCACCACCACACACAACAACCAAGTCAGCCTCTCTGTCATACTAGACATTCAACAACTCATCAAAATACTCGGCCCACCTTTTCCGTGCATAACCCCTTTACAATGGGCGGGGTATTTACGCTGGAATTCTTTTGCTCAGAAAGTGTTTACGACGGAAAAGATTCAACGGATTCATTTTAGTTGGAAACTGTTTTCGATCGAAAGTATTTACGAAGAAAAGATTTTATATTGAAATATGTAGCCTGGAAAGATGATTGAACATATTGTTCATTTGCAAGAAGCGTTTATGCTTAGAAATCTAAGTGGCGAGAAAGTGTTTAGCATCGAATTATTCAAAATATAACATTTTGAGACGGATTTTTTTCGCTGTAATTGATATCGATCGATTCGTCTATTATGTGGAATGTTTTTCTCTTTGCTAAAATCGATTTCCGACAAAATTTATTTTGCGCAAAAAGTATTAACTACGGAATCAGCTAGGACGGAAATTGTCATCCTTGTTAGAAGTCGAGTCTCAGCAAACCGCCTACCTTGATGAGTTCCAAAGAAGTCCGCCGGTCCCGAAGGGACCGGGGGGAGGCCGCGAAGCGATCGCCATAGGGAAAATAAGTTCCAGCCCAGATTTTTCCGTCCTAAACACTTTCCGTTCATAACCATTTCTGGGCAAACTATTAAATACTTCCCGTTTCGACACCAAATAACGTGGAAAAGTTCCTAGCTAAGATTCTTTCCGTGGCAACTGAACTATAAATTCATAATTGGAAAACTTCAGTTCTCCCAGGATTGAAACCCCGGAATACGAGTCCAGTACGCAAGCCACTATGCCATCCAGCATAACAAAAGTTGTGATTCAAGCTTGCGTGGGTATTGTACTGTTTAGGGTCGACCACCAATTCCTCTGTTTATCGTTGTTACAAAGGGACAGTACAATAACCATGCTCAAGATGTTAGAGAGAATATACCAACAATTTCGTTGGGAGACTTATGTAACTGAATAGTGAATTCATCGTTGGAAGAACTTCTGTCCTCACCAGGATTAGAACCCCCGCGTCGCAGGAATACGAGTTTCACAATGAAATTGTTGGTATGTCCTCTCTAACATCTTGAACACGGTTATTGTGCTGTCTCTCTTTGACAGTGATAAACAGTGAATCAAAACTTTGATGTGCTGGATGGCTTAGTGGCTTGCGTACTGGACTCGTATTCCTGCATTCGCGGGGTTCGAATCTTGGTGAGGACAGAAGTTTTTCCAATGATGAATCTACGAATCTACGAGTTCAGGTACATAAGTCTTCCAACGAAATTGTTAGTATGTTCTCTCTAATATTTTGGGCACGGTTACTGTGCTATCTTTCTCTAACAGGTATAAACAGAGGAATTGGTAGTCGACCCTAAATAGTACAATACACACGAAAGCTTGAATCGGAATTTTTGTCGTGCTGGATGGCATAGTGGCTCTCGTACTGGACTCGTATTCCTGCTGGACGCGGGGTTCGAATCCTCGCAACGAAATTGTTAGTATGTTCTCACTAAAATTCTTTCCGATGTATTGCTTTTGAGGGAAAATGTCCAGCGAAAACACTTTTCGACCAAAAAATTCCGTGCTAACAGTTACAGCCCAGATATTATTTATGGTCCCAGAGTGTTAGAATTCGATACTAAACGTTTCCCATCGTATCAACATCCACCCTGTAGTTTTTCAGAAAATAATATTCGTAGATAACAGTTTTACAGCCTAAACATATTTCGTTGAAAACTTTTCAGTCTAAACACTTTCGAGACAAAATGATTCCGTCGAAAACATGCCACCTCTTTACAACAGCAACAGGCTGTTTTCATCTTTCACCACCCACACCTTTCGGTCTCTTCTTTTCTCCCCCTCTTCGCCTCATTTCAGATGATCTTTGTGTTCTCATCCAAATTCTGCCACGACCGTCTGCCCAACCTGGCATCGGCGTCCCTCTTGGCTCTCCTCATCACCAACTTCAACAATTTTCTCTTCTCTTTATAGTTGTCATTGGCCATCACCGGCCTTGCTTGTAAACACACCTCGAAGGCTTTCCTCTTCTGCTCCACCGCCAATTTGACCTCCTTGTTTCACCACTTGCAGCTTCTCTATGTGTACCCGCCCACACTGCGCACATAACACATATTTGTCGCACAACTCAACAGCGCATCTCTGAACGCCTCCCAGTCTCCTTCCTCATCTCTCAAGTCTTGCCCTCTCACCTTGTTATATTCCTCCCTCAACGCCTGCTGGAACTTCTCAGTTCTGCTTTCACATTCAGTTCACTCACATTCACTACTTCTTTTCCTTCTCTCACTCTTTTGTTCCCCTTCCACCTCTGCTCCACCCTTAATCTTCCTTCCACACTCCTCCACCCTCCCCTCGCAACGCCCGCCCATCCAACAGCCTCTCCATGCACTCTCCTTGAACGCAGCACAAAATCCATACGCGCTTTTTCCACCACTGTACCAAGGGCCGTCTCAACTAATGTAAACATTTGGATATCTTGCTTCTTGAGAAAGCGGTTCCGACCACCAGCTCTTTCTCCATGCACAGACCTATCGATTTATCTCCACTGGTATTCCTACCAGGAACGTCATTCCTCTCCATCACATCCTCCACCACTTCATCTCCAACTCTCGCATTAAGGTCAACCAGTACACAACCACATTGAATTTACCTACGAAACTCTCTATACACTCACTCAGGTCAGTTCAAAATTAATCCCTCACTCCTCTTACTACTAGTTCCGTACGCACTCACAAACGCCCATCTTTCGACGCCTAACATAACTTTCATCTGCATCAATCTTGAGGACACCTCATTCCACTCGGTAACGCTACTAGCCAACCGATCGCTCAATATCAACACTACACCTTCTCGTGCCCAACCATCCTCTACGACCGACTTTCTTCCACTCACCGAACTCAATTTTGCCCTCACATTTAAACTTCGTCTCACTCAGCGCCAACACATCAAATTTCCCTTTCACAACCATCTCACCAATCTCTCCCCCCTATGCTTCATTCGTACGACAACCACGCACATTTAGCGACCCTAATTTGTCATTATAGAGTTTACAATACTCCAAATAATGAAATAGGGAGACATGTGCCAGTTTTATAATCATAAGCTGTTTTGTAAGAACAGAATTCTCCTTTCCTCTCTCCATGGCCGCTGAATGTAACTTATTTAGGGTCTCTTATTATTGTATGATAAGTTGATGCTACAATACTGTTCCTGACTAATGTGACACCTACTTATGAAATACTAAAGTTTCATTTTGGATACAATATATTCTATTTGAATCGCAATATCTTTTTTAAAATAAAACTCCCGACGAATTATACCGACCGTTTTTCAAAGATTCATAAGCCACGAATAATTCTTTGAGAGATCGCTTCAGTTTAGATCGACCCTCAAGTGTTGGATGCACGGGGTACGCTAGTCCCTCCTAACTTGTGTACTCCGGCAAGGTGCCCTCACATTCTGGTCGTCCGCTGGGCCAGCTCCGATATCGCGATGCCCAGAGGAACAGCGGCGGTCTAACACTAAGCTGCTTCTGGGAAGGTGATGATGTTGACGCGATGGCAGGAACTGGTGTTAATGATGAAGATATTCCTACAGTGGAATGGTGGTGAAAATATGGACGCAGTCGGTGACATATACTGAATGTGAGCATTCCTGGCCAGGAACAGGAATTGGACCGTAGTAGGCCAGGAATGGTGGGAATATTCTTACCGATGTCCCGGAATTATTTAAATGTGGACACTTTCTGCCGTGGACGGGGAGAAAAAATAATGTTTCTGTATGAAATGACATGAATGTTACCCAGGAATTGTGAGAGTTTGAATGTCCAGTCATTCCTTTTGGGAACTGTCTTATTTTCTTAACGAAATATCGAATGAAAAATGCTGTTCTTAAAATAGCCTTAAGCGCTTAAAAAGGAACGTCTTGCAGTATCTCATACATCTTTAATATTGAGAATTACTCACAATGAACTGGTAATGTGTTTAGCTACTTCTATCCTGCCACTTCCAACATTCTAAAAAAGATGAATACAATATAATACAGATTCAGTTATGGTCCTTACGGAGACCTGATGGTTGCAGATATATTTTCCGGTACGCATTTACTGTTTCGTAAACAAGCCAACCTATATATACAACGAATTACTATTAATATCCATACAGACTGTATCAACTACCTTAGGAGAGCACGCTCCATAAAATGAATATGAATGCAACCAAATAGATCGTTGCAAACACATTATTTGTATGTGATGAAGAAATCAAAATTCGACTGATTTCCAGATCCACTAGCAATATCAATCAAATAATTTTCCTTCATAATACATTTAATTTCAACGAATGAATTCACAGTCTCATTGAAGCCTTCGTAAAAATAGTTTTCATGATATAAAGAATGTAGAGGATTTGCAATTAAATCCTCATGAAATATTTGACTTCATTTTAGCAGTAGATTGGTTGATTCTATAGGGCACAAAAAACGTTTCTGTTGCAGCAACATCAACACTTTGTTAGCATTGGTCCATCTATTATACTTATTTTACCGAAATGCCAAATTGTGCTGCCAATTATAATCAGCGATATTAAAACACAGATAAATGTCCAAAAATGTCATATTGTATCATGTTAATAAAACATTACCATGTCATAATAGTAAAGAAAAATCACTTCAACACAACGATTGATAATTCGTATTCTGTTGCTGCTACATATTTCAACGTGTGATTTTTAGTAATATTAGCACTCGAAGTGCACGAATAAACGGGTTAAATTGTGGTCGTAACAAAGTTGATGGCGTACGAGCGCTTTACCCACAATCATTTTTCGGATCCACTCAACATGTTAGTGCAACCATATTTTCAAATGTTGTCAAACCTCGCTTAATTCGATCATCTGCTATCCTCTTGCAAATACGAAATGACCGGATTTTAGAAAGAATTTGAAGCCCGTTCAGAATATTAACTACCAGTTGAAAGGCACTGTGCAAAAAATCTGAAACGAATTCGAGGTCACAATTCAATCTACACATATTTTATTGATAACAAGAAATGTTCAGTTCAATATTGTGAGCGCGTTACAACGATAAATTACAGCGTAATATGTTCCTCCCATGATGTACGAACATACATTGCAAAATGTCTGGAGCAACATGAGGTAGATGGATTCCCAACGCGGGGGTTAGAGGCTGACAACTCGAATTATAAAGAAATTGGGACGACAAACGTTCATTGTCATATTGCTCTGTGTGACGGGTAATTTAATGCCAATCTTCATGATAAAAAATTGTTAGTGTCATCAGCATAGTACTGATTAAGAGAAACCACAAAATCTGGTCCCGAACTTGTATTTAAAGTCAGGATATGTAATATTTTTTATGAGGTCAAATTGTGTACATTATCCAACAACGTAGATGAACACTGGGCCATCAACAGTTTAGTGATTATGAGTTCTAATTCTCAGTGAATTTTAATTTTCTCATAAACAAATAATACACGAAACAAATAACTATTTTATTGTATTTTTTAATTGCTGGTGTTTTATTTTTCCCAATTTCTATTCTATTCCCTGTTTATTTGTACATGCTTAAGAGAGAAATTTTCTGTCGACTTTCCCACTCGTTTAGGTCAGCCACAGGGCTTGATGCTTTAAAAGATTATACTCCTCTTGGAAACGGGCGATTGGTTGTTACTGTTTTGAATCTTTCAATCCCAGTTAAAAGCAAAGCCAGCCGAGGATCTCCGGAGAAAAAAAAATTCCCGCAGATACAGATACAGACACTAGGTTGAATCTGTCGTCAAAAACGTCTGACCGACGG
Organism: Gammarus roeselii; assembly: GCA_016164225.1. Taxonomy (NCBI): domain Eukaryota; kingdom Metazoa; phylum Arthropoda; class Malacostraca; order Amphipoda; family Gammaridae; genus Gammarus; species Gammarus roeselii. The sequence continues at coordinate 6,798 of SDVV010000362.1, read as the reverse complement.
CTAGCCGCACCTCACACTCCTCTCACACACTCATGCACAAACAAATTTAGCCTTCAAGCGCTGATGGGTCCGGTTAGGAGACCCCGCAACACATTCTTCCTATCAGGAATGAGTTAACAGTGTTAACTGGTTTACCCCTGCTGCGTCATAGTAACCGGGCCCTCCATCTTCCATGACAATCCAGATCTTCAACAAGACGCCAAAGACTGGCAGCGTCAAAATTCATCCATTCGCAACCGTTCTCTCATCACGCCTTTCCATTGCGAGCTCTCTTGCTACCTCCACACTTATGTCACTCTTTACTAACGCCTACGTCACTCCATCCATCCACCCAAACTTCAGTCCACCTCCACGATGACGTCCACTCACCTCCGCTTTCATCACCCTTTCACAAATCTCTCATCATCCATTACCACCATGTGCCCGAACCGTCTCAGAACACGTGAATCTAATCAGTCCCCTGACTTTCTCATCATTCCCGTTCTAATTCGAACAACATCGTTTCTGATTCCATTGTTCAGCGACACTCAAGACAATCTCCACAAGTACAGTGGAACAACTACCCACTCATACAACCCATTATTTGCTTCATAACACAACGTCCTGCAGCTCAATACACTGTTTACTGCACCCAACACTGTGTACCCTTCCTTCACTAGCAATTTCACCCCAGTTTCTACCAGTTCAGTCTTCTCCCCATGAGAGCACATGTACTTAATTAATACAGTGAACTTCCAATATCTCTCCATTGATATTCCTAGAATATCCCATTACTTTATTTTCAGCCACGTTAACTTGCAACTTCCTCTTCTCACCCTTTCTATCAAACTCCGATACTGCCACAGTGCCGTATCATCCGCAAACACTAACTGACTTATCGGCCTACTCTGCCCATTAGAATCCAGTAGTTCAAAACTAAGATCCATTACACTCGTGTTCACCTCCCTAACCACTTCACTCATGTAGAGATTGAACAGCCAGGGAGACATAACACAACCTTGTCTCTGTCCAACTTTCACTTCAACCAAGAACTAACCTCGCTCCTCACTTTGACACATGCCCTGCTGCCAACATAGAAACCCTGATCCGTCCGCTTTAAACAAACTTCCACTCTTTCTAAGCAAACGCAGCAACCTCCATGGCGCCTCACTGTTGACCCTAACGTAGAACTTTTCCATATCCATTAAGACCCAGAACACATTCTTTCCCATTGCAAGGTACTTCTCAAAGACTTGTCTAACTGCAATAATCTAATCGGCACAACCATTGCCACTCCTGAAACCACACTGTTCCTCGCCCGTCGCACCATCCGCACTGTTTCTTATCCTTTGTATTAGCACTCGCCCGTACAACTTAGTGACAACACATAGCAAACTGATATATCTCGAGTTGCAGTTTTTTTTCTAGTTTGATCCAATACAGCTGCACAATGCAAGCACTGCGCCACTCAGTCGGTGCCAGGCCCGACATAAAACACAGATTCAGTAGCTTCACTAGACACTAGACAATCGTTACGCAACTCATTTTCGAACACTCAGTGGCAACACCGTTAAAACCAGAGGCCTTCCCTGCATGCATCACCTCTATCGCCTCCTCCACCTCTTCCGTAGTAATGTGCGCAACAAGTCTGGCTCCCAAAACCAGCATCCGTGCACCATCACCCAGAGCAAAGTGGTCAGCCTCTATGAAATCTTCAATTTTTAACCAATCAAAATACTGAGCCCTCCTACTCCGGACATCACCATTCCCCAACAACAACCGTCCGTTTGCATATTTCAGCAAATCCTCCTTCTCAGTCTTCCCTTTCTCACCCTATTCATCTCTTTCCTGAACATCTTTTGGTTATCCTCAAAATTCTGGCACGAGTAACCTCCTGCTCAACCTGGTAAAAGCGTCCCTTTCAGCTCTCTTCATCACCCGTTTCACTCAGTTCTTTCCTCGCCTGCAACCTCTCCTCAAAATATCTTATTTTCTGAGCCACAGCTAGTTTAACATCATCGTTCCACCACTCGCAGCCTTTCCTCCTACACCCACCGATTTTTATTTACGAACGTATTATTAAGACACCACTCTCAATCCTTCCTTCTTGATCATCGTCGAATTTTATTTTAATTTCAGTCTCAAATTGTACTATCCTGCGATCGCCGTCTAACATTGCAAGGGTCTTTACAATTTTTGATCTTTTTACTAATTCTACATTGCTAGCTGCCCAACAATAGGTCGGTGCATAACTTCTTTGTATGTTTTTTTTGTGCATTGATCGAATAATTTCCTCTTACAATGAACGTTGCATGTATGATAAGAGATTGGATTTTGTCATCCTCCTCTATTTTTTCCTTAATTGATCTACTGTCCCGCAATATTTTCAAGACTTCACCAGAGCAATGCATTAATATATTTCAACACGTCAATTCATCGCGCTGCATACACATCAATTCGTCAATTTTGAAAGTCTTCATTTGTGTTTTTACTTGAATGAACTCAATGATGTGCACTCGGGAAATAATATTGTGCATTTAGAAAGCATGTGTTGAAAATTCTGACCATAGTGCCAAACAAAGTGAGTATTTGCAAATTAGACATTTCAAGTGTTATGTGTAACCCATTGAAGAAAATACTGTACTCCTGCGTTGATGTTGTGATGATCAGGAATAAATCCCATAAGAAACCTACTCCGACTTCATCTTCAGACTGACTTTGATTAACATCGTGAAACTGTCCGTCATTGCATGATCAAAATTTGAAAACCCATTTTCGCACTATTAGGATACCTCTCCACTAATATTTTTGTTAGCTGTGCCAATATTACCTGTTTATTTTATAGCAGTATTCTTAGGTGTTATTTGTATACTAATTTTCAGCGTAGACCAGTTCGGTGACCGAGTGGGTAGCGTGTCGGGCTCTCCTCACAATAGAGCTAGAGGTTGTAGGTTCGAGCCTACCTGACCCCGAGTGGAACATTCTGGCCGGTCTCATAATGGTATAAGGCAAGCCCATAAACGCCGTGGGCAAAAAAAAAGGCTTTCAGGTGGCAGCTACGATGCAACCCGCTATTTAAGCAAAAAACTCCATATTAAAAAAACTGTCTCACATACACTTGTAGTTACTACATGCATATCTGCTGTTTACAAGGAACAACGAAAATGGAACTCGAGCAAACGGTCCATTTTTCCACTGGTATTCTTTTTACCAGTCCAAGATGGTTTATGTAAGCTAGAATGTGGCATTTGCAACAAATCGTACGCCTCCGAACTACAGCTTTGCGGTAGTTTTTCCAGCACTGACAGGAATTTCCGCAAGAGTCCCTCAAATGGAGAATGCAAAAAAGTGCGCTAGAAACTTTGACAGCAATTCAGTCTTTGAAAACCATTCAGAAACTTTGACAACCATTCAGTTGTTTAATTTCTGAGGAAATTTAACAACTGAAAGTACAATTCAGTCATGTCTCCGATGATTCATGATACACAAAGGCAGTCAACACGGATATAAAACTGCTAGCTGTTGAATTAAAATTGGAAAACGTGCAGAAACAATTTCACAATTTCAAAAATTTGATAAGCAGCGAATTAGCAACAGTCAAAGAAACTGCGAAGGCCACCCTAAATCAAATTAAATAACTTCAAGTGCACCTAGACTCTGAAATAGCCCAAAAACATACACATTCAGACGCAGAGACAAAAGACCGCATCAAATCAATACAAAATTCAGTCAAAGATACCGAGGCACTGTACACAACTGTAGTAAGCAGGAGGCAGCCACACTGTGGCAATGCACAACCCGTTGGGCCACTATCTCACAACATCCGGTGATGAAATGGACTCAAAAAACAGAGAAATTCTTGTGATTTGTGATTACAATGTCAACTCCTTCAAGTCAAATCAGGAAAAAAAAGAGTTAAACTGAAATACTTAGCAAAACAGACTTAAAAATTCACGCGATTGAAGGCATAATCGAAAAGGAAAAGATATCTTCTTATAAACGAAATATACTACAAGTCAGAGCAAAAGACGTGTCGCTGACGAAATCGGCATGGGCAAGGAATGAAACCGTGCTAAAAGGATCAAACCTTCACACGCGATCATCCATGTCACTGGCATCCTGCCTCATTCAAACCAAAGTAGATACAACTGAAGCTAGAGGATATTTCTTAACCTTTGCCTAGCAACTTCCTGTAAAACTTGGAAAATTCCATTCTCTGATCATTGGGAACCGATGATCGACCCAAAGTACTATACCTTTGATAAAATCACCAACAAGGCTCGCATAAACTCGTGTGGTTCAGCTCGCCGCCAGACACCTATAAATTTGTTAAAGAAGCCCGACTTTGGGGTAATCAGAGTAAATGTTTCTCAACGTGACGACGTTTGGAAGGACGAACGGGAAATCGGGATCAACGTCATCCAAAGCAGAAGGTGATGTAATTTTCTCTTATGGTACTCATACAAAGTGTGGAATACAAAGTGTGGAAAAGTGTGGAAAAATCGAATGTACCTTTTATGAACTATTTTCATTTGCAATAATCCAAGCTTTGTGTGTAGCTACCCGTGATTCCAAGGAAACGTATTATGAGGTTCTATGATTCCATAGTGAGCTTCTTCTTCGTCTCAACATTAACCAAATTCGATGCTGTAATAGCATTCATGCGTATATTTCATTATGTTGTATGTTGTTCGTGCAGCATGACCCATGTTTTCGTCATCTCGTTGGGTAACTGCCCATTGCAGATTCACAAGGTCTACCACCCTGCATGTCATGTAAGACAGGAATGTCTTCTTTTTTATTCACGAAAACATTGGCGCCGGATCAGAGACTATAGCTAACCTAATGAAATGCTGTTAAACATTGTGAGACGTTTAACGAACAGCATATAATTTTTAGTCAGATGAACGTTTGGAGCTCCTTCAATCCGAGCGTGCTTTTTATCTGGTCTCTGTTCGACATCCCATTTTTGATTATGCGAGCCATTGATGATTCTCGTGTGATGGCTGTCTTGCCAGGAACGGTTCCTGGATAATTTTTTCATTTTTGAGTGGTGTTGTGTGGGCTGCAGTCAATATTCTCGTTACGACGATATGTGTACTGGTGACCTTCGTCCCTGAACTGGCTCCCATGCTCCTGAGCGGTACCCTGAGCTTTGAATTTTTGTCCTAAACTGTAGAATAGGAGTGACGAATGAACCATCGTGTGGAAGGGAGCTGGAGTCTACGGTGGGTTACGAAGCAGGACGTCATCAACAGAGGCCAAACTTACTTAGGGAGATATGAAGTAGTGAGCATGTACAATTTCTACCTGCTGGATGTGGTCTGTGAATATAGCATGCCCACTGTATTCATCGTCCGATATGATAACGGCCCATTGCAGATTCACAAAGCCTACCATCCCGCATGGCAACAAAGGCAGGAGTGACCTGAATGTCGTCTTCTTATGTACGAAAATAACGCTCGGAGAAAAGAGCAGCTTCGATGGTGCAATTATGGTGCCACATGCCATATAAAACTTATATCAGTAGTCATTACACCCGTTGCATCCTTAGAGCTTGTATTTTCCAGTCAATTTTTAAGATTATCATATTCAAGATAATGCTGACCTTTGAGATGTTGCCAAAACCCGAAAGTCGATCTTGATTTGCCTAATTTTATCTTCGCATTGCAAATAACACATACCCCCGCAATATCCTTTTTGATAAGATATTTCCATTTCAAACTTGGCGACATCTTTCTACACCGAAAGCACACCGTTACCTGAATGAGTACAAATCTGAGTCCAATTTAATATATACTTTTACATGAACGTACAGGGTTCATGCCGACACAATGTAGGCGTATTCACGGGTGATGTCGGCATATGTCAGCATATGCCGATATAATGTTTTGCGTTTACACGGTTGATACCGGCATATGCCGGTATAATGTAGGCGTATTCACGGTTGATGTCGGCATATGCCGGCATATGTTGGCATATGCCGATATAATGTATGGCGTATACACGATTGATACCGGCATATGCCGGCATATGCAGGTATAATGTAGGCCGGTTGATGCCGACATATGTCGGCATATGCCGTTAGAATATATGACGTATACACGGTTGATACCGGCATATGCCGGCATATGCCGGTATATGCCGATATAATGTAGGCTGGTTGATGCCGGCATATGCCGGTATAATGCAGGCGTATTCACGGTTGATGTCGGCATATGCCGGTATAATGTAGCCGCATACATGTTTGATGCCGGCGTAATGCAGACATACACACACATTTGTATGAATATACAGGATCGGTTAACATCCGAGGCATTTTACCTCTTCAGAATAAAATCCCCCTTTTTTATAGATATTTAATGTTGATCAGCTTTACGGTATGATAGGAGTAGAGTATATAGGAGCAAGAATCGCCCTGGAAAATAGGAGCAAGAATCGCCCTGGAAAATAGGAGCAAGAATCGCCCTGGAAAATAGGAGCAAGAATCGCCCTGGAAAATAGGAGCAAGACGGCCCAAAAATATAGGAGCAAGACGGCCCAAAAATATAGGAGCAAGACGGCCCAAAAATATAGGAGCAAGACGGCCCAAAAATATAGGAGCAAGACGGCCCAAAAATATAGGAGCAAGACGGCCCACCCAGAAACGGACTGCGAAATGGCACTCCAAGAAACGGACTGCAAGACGACCCTGGATAATTAGTGAGTATGTATATTATTTGTGAAGGATTTAGGATATATGTTATTTATGAAGGAATTAGGATATATGTTAATTGTGTAGGAATTAGGATGGTAAGATATTTGAATCTTTTTTTATCG
>SDVV010000361.1:0-33138 GCA_016164225.1 Gammarus roeselii | reverse complement strand
GTGCAATGAACAGGCGTGAGTGGAGAATGGTTGTGAATGGTTGATTTTGACGCTGCTCTGATGTGCTTTCCCGCCCTTGGCATCCCGCTGTCGGGATGGTCGTGGGTGGGGGGGGGCGGCCATTATGACGCGGCAGGGGTAAACCAGTGAAAACTGTCGGGCCTTGCTGCTGACGACGGTTCTTCGGTACATTCGGGACCCAGAGTGGAAGTTGAGGGGCTACCGGCCGGACCCTTTAGCACAAAGGGGCTAAGTTGTGTGAATGTGAGCGTGTGAGGGTGTGAGGTGCGCCTTGCCGTCGGCCACCCCCCTTTCTGGGGGATGCGGCCTAGTGTCTGTATCTGTATAAGTTGTCTTTAGTACACCGCGGTCAGAGCGAGTTTCCGCGGCGAACTTCCAAAAATCTCTTGACGGGGTCAAAATGGCGGGGCCCAGTTTTTACGTTGCGCTCGGAGTATATTAAAGATTTGTAATTTTTCTCTTCAGTTAACCCTTTAGCGCATCTCATTGCAACATTGCGACTTTGACGCAAAACACGGAAAATTTTAGAATAAAGAAGCAGATAAAAAAGCAAGCAATACTGATATGCTGACACGATGTTGTGGTCATTATACCAGTTTCTGATCCAATTTGAACGACGGCCAGTGTATGCATTTCTAAAATTTCACTTGAAGCTGTTAGCGCGGGTCGCAGTGCATACAATTTAATTTGTCACCTCCTACATGTTAGGTGTTAGGTTTCACCTCCTACATGTTAGGAGGTGTTAGGGTTCACCTCCTACATGTTAGGTGTTAGGTTTAGCCTCCTTCATCTTTCATAACTAACTCTGTGTTATTTTCGAAAACTTAGAAGCCTTCAAGATCCGATATATTTGGTAAGTACCCTAATAGACAGCAGCAGCTACTTCTTATAACTCTCATGCACTTCGAGCATAGGTGCCGAAGAGGAATTTGATTCAGCAGACCCTAAACTATAAATTTAACGAATGATTGGTTTGAGCAAAAAAAAAACTCGAACATTGAGGTCAAAAAATATATTTCTAATCACACAATATACTATAAGCAGATGCCTATACTGACTTGCAGTGCGTCACCAGGCAAATCCGACCCAAACCCAGCTTTTCATAAAAAAATCTCGTTTACGAGAACTACTTTACAATCTGAACCATAAGTGCTTGCTCCGATATTTCTTTTATACCAGATTTGTTTTCATCCCTGTTGGCCAGCCAACGGTGCATCTCACGGCATCGCCCGTCCTGCCGAGGAGGAGAAACGGCTTTATAAGTCGATAAAGCATTATGTCTGTAAAACCTTGGCAAGCGACAGCGGTGGGAGGGCTCCTTTTTTGCAGCGTGTAATTTGACAAGGCAGTCATCTTATAAAAGGGCCTGACCACCGCCGCCGCTTACGATGATGCACGACGATGAGACACACGATGCATGGATACGGGTCATAACGAAAGAAGATCAAAGGACAGCGGGCGATGTGCTTGTCTTCCTCGCTAGGTCTCAGCATCAAACGACGGCCCACGACGGTCTTCTGCTGCTCTGAGGTCGCCTACAACAATGAGGGAGCAGTATTACAAGCCCGTGTACTAACATAAACAACCTGACCCCAGCAACTGTTAGATATGTGCATGTTCATTTAGTACTTGCAGTGAGGCAGACACATGTAGCACTTGCAATGTTGCAAGCACATGGGCACTTGATGTGGTGTAAACGCATGTAGCACTGGCAGTATTGTAGGCACTTGTATCACTTGCATTGTTGCAAACACATGTGCACTTGCTGTGGTGTAAACATATGCAGAACTTACAGTCGTGCGAACGCATGCTGCACTTACAGTTCACATTTATGAGTTAAAACACATCAAACATTCGCAGTGATGCTTGCACAAGTAGTACTTTTGCTGATACAAATATATTTAACATTGGTAGTGGTGTAACTATAGCTACCACTTGCTGTGATGAAACACATGTAGCTCTTGCAGTCTCAAATACACATGTAACACATGCAGTTGAGCATGCACGTGTTTTCGCCACTTACAGTGGTGATAGCACTTGTAGCACTTGCAGTGGCGCAAACACATATGACACTGATTGTAGAGCAATCACACGTAGAACTAAAAGTGCTGCAAAAAATGTTGCCCTTGCTTAGGTGTAAAATAAATGCAGCTTTTCCATCGGTGGCAACATATGTAGCACGTGCAGCGGTACTTGCATATGGACCAGTTTTAGTCGTGTAAGCCCATGTTGCACTTGTTATGGTGCACGCTCCTGTATTACTTGCAGCGGCGCAAACACATGTAACACTTGCGCTGCGCAACTATGAAGCACTTACGCTGGAAAAAAAAATGAACATTCATTACATGGTGAAGGGTGTTATCTGATTTTCTCATACTTAGTACACATGATTGTTGGTATGGTACCTACTTCCCATCCAGAAATTATCCTCTACAAAATACGTGACCTAAACACAAAGCTACTATTGACGAAGCACAATATAATCGGACGCGGCCACCGAAATAAGTGGGTGTCGAGTTGGGAATCCACCGTAACGAGAGATGATCGAGTAGGGATTCAACCGTAACAAGAGGTTGCCGAGTAGGGAATCAACCGTAACAAAAGGTTGTCGAGAAGGGAATCAACCGTAACAAGAGATTGCCGAGTTGGGAATCAACCGTAACAAAAGGTTGTCGAGAAGGGAATCAACCGTAACAAGAGATTGCCGAGTTGGGAATCAACAGTAATAAGAGGTTGTCGAGTTGAAAATCAACCGTAATAAAAGGTTGTCGAGTAGGGACTCAACCATAACAAGAGGTTGTCGAGTAGGGATTCAACCGTAACAAGAGGTTGTCGAGTAGGGTATCAACCGTAACAAGAGGTTATCGAGTATGGAAGTAACCGTAACATGAGGTTGTCGAGTAGGGAATCAACCGTAACAAGAGGATGTCGAGTCGGAAATCAACCGAAACAAAAGGTTGTCGAGAAGGGAGTCAACCGTAACAAGAGGTTGTCGAGTAGAGAATCAACTATAACAAGAGGTTGTCGAGTAGGGAATCAACCGTAACAAGAAGTTATCGAGTAAGGAATCAACCATAACAAGAGGCTGTTGAGTAGGGAATTAACCGTAACAAGAGGTTGTCGAGTTGGGAATCAACCGTAAAAAGAAGTTGTCGAGTAGGGAATACACCGAACAAGGAGTGGTCGAGTAGGTAATCAGCTGAACATGGGTTGTTCAGTAGTGAATCGACTGTAACAAGAGATTATCGAGTAGGGAATCAACCGTAACAAGAGGTTGTCGAGTTGAGGATCAACCGTAACACGAGGTTGTCGAGTAGGGAATCAACCGTAACAAAAGGCTGTCGAGAAGGGAATCAACCGAAACGAGAGATTGCCGAGTTGTGAATCAACAGTAACAAGAGGTTGTCGAGTTGAAAATCAACCGTAATAAAAGGTTGTCGAGTAGGAACTCAACCTTAACAAGAGGTTGTCGAGAAGGGAATCAACCGTAACAAGAGGTTGTCGAGTAGGGTATCAACCGTATCAAGAGATTGTCGAGTTGGGAAACAACCGTAGGAAGAGGTGCAAAAGCTTCCAAGATGACTCGAGTATTCGAGATACCGTGAGCCCTTGAAGTGGCACGAACACCGAAGAGCGCTGAGGCATCCGAAATGACCCAAGCATCTGAGATACTGTGAATGCTTGAGATGGCGAGAGCGCCCGAGAGCGCGCAAGGTGATGTGCCATCTCGGGCTCGTCCACCGCCAGACGCCACTGATCGCCCTGCGACTCGAAACATTAGGTGATAGCTCAAGTACGAGTGATGCCAAAGCACAAGTGCATGATGGCGTAAGCACAAACAAACATTAGCACGAGCTCCATTGATATCGCAAGCACAAGACATAGCGCAAACACAAGGATGGCGCAAGCACTAGTGAAGGTGCAATTTCAGGTGATTGCATGAACTTAAATTATGGCGCAAACACGAGTGATGGCACAGGCAACGATGACTGCAAGAGCACAAGAGGTGGCGCAAGTCCATGTGATCTTACGAGCATAGGTGATTGAAAGAGCACAAGAGGTGGCGCAAGTCCATGTGATCTTGCAAGCATAGGTGATTGAAAGAGCACAAGAGATGGCGCAAGTTCATGTGATCTTGCGAGCATAGGTGATTGAAAGAGCACAAGAGATGGCGCAAGTCCATGTGATCTTGCGAGCATAGGTGATTGGAAGAGAACAAGTGATTGCAACCACAAAAAAAACACCTCACACTAGAGGTGTTACGAATATTCGCATTCTCAAGTTCAAATACTCGCGCCGATTTTCGACATTCGCGTTCGCATTCAAACCTATCTGTGCGCATAATTTTTGAATGATAATACTATAGGTAAGGATTTTTTTCAATTTAGTTGTTACGGTAGCTAAGACTTTCTTCTCTATTAGCCGTAGCTGGTCTACCTGCTGGCCACGGGATTATGGTCATTACACTTGGACAAATGGACAACATTGTGACCGTTCCTCATAGTGACAAACATTATAATGGACCTTTTGAGGTGCTAAATGCTAATAACCATAAGCTTGTGACCCGCTAGATAAGACAAGGGACCGCCAGTCATATTCTTCTAACAAGGGTGGGTGATGCACCTGTTAAGCCCCATCCATGAGAAGACACCGCCGCCGAGAAGCGGGTCACCGCAGTCGACACGGCAAGAACGCTGTTTGTGCCCAGCTAGCAAATAGCAACCGCCGGCACGACACTCACATATTATTATGGATAGTTGATAATTGCAGTATCATTCGCATTCACGAAGATTATAAAATAATATTCACGGTGATATATTTGCATTCGAGAATAAAAAAAAACGCACCACCACTACTACAAACGCACTCCAAAAAAATTGCACGGTGTTGAATTCACTTCATAAAAATTAAATTAGAAAAGTTTATTCATTCACAGATGGTATGTTCTTCATTTGAAACAATAAATTTACACATAGTAAATCTAAGTTAGGTAAAAGGACAAGCTTAGAACTTGTAACTAAGTAGTTGGAGCTGTGTGCAAGCAGTAGGGAGCCATTTTACTATCCTAGCTGGACATACTAACACGAGTATTCCCTAAACATGTCATGATTATATCCTAATGAGATAAGGTGTTGCTATTCGATCTTGCAATTTTTTGCATAGTAATTAGTATGAATTCTATATTTCAATCCCACAGCTCAATTAATTGAACAGCAAAGAGTGTGACGGTATGGGTGGGTCTATGTGAGTTACAGAACCACCGGCATAACAAACAATCAAGAAGGAAATATATTAACATTTGTAAGTACTAATACACAAACCGGTGTAATGTATTTTTTTGTGGCACGGTAGCAGAATGTATTCTTGTACACGGAGAAACATATATATCTAGATTAAGTAAAAACAGTACTTACATATGCACAAATACACGTAGGATGCCTATTGAACAATAAAATAAATAAATAGGGGCTATCAGTCTGGAGTGCGTGTAATGATAGGCGGGACCATCAGGTCGGATTAGGTGACAATACAGAGTCCATCACTGCGTGTAGGCAGTCTTTACTCATATTATCCGCCAAGTACAAGTGTCAAAGGGTCTTGGTGTGTTGATTGGCCTATGTGAGTTGGGAAGCTCATATACAGATGGAATAGTATTATTGTACCGCCATAAGTCTATACATAGATATGCACACATTTAAGATTCATATGAGGATGGATATACAAATTCAAAGTACATTTGATGATGGGTACGCAAATTTAAAATACAGATGATGATGAGTCATGACCTTATGGCGTTCATCACATCGTGTAACCGAGTGAGTGAACTTGTGAGTGACCGGTAGCGAACATCTACAGTAACTTTTACCTGAGCATAAGTATCAACTTTGCCGAAACATGGCGAGAAACCGGAGAAATAGCTAAGTATATTTAAATTACATAATAAATCGGCGGTCCATTCTGATGACACATAGCATTGCGATCGGACATCATGTTTTTATGACGTAATTGGTTGATTATCTATCTACCTGATACGTTGGGAGGCAAAGGTTGTCTGGTTTTATGTGGGTGTGAGTTAGAGGGTCTCTGCCATATATGCATGTGTTATCCGGGCAGGGCATAACTAAAGCGACGCTGTGCAAGGAGATCCCTGTTTTAATACATGACGTTAAATAACACGCTTTGAGGAAGTACGGAAGTCGTGATAATGAATCTCATTGTATCTTTAATATCGGGGATGAAACAGAGTCGTGTTAACAGGGTGATTATGTTGATGCTTTGAGCGAGCTGGAAAAAATAGTTTTAAGTTGCCAGTTTCGTGTTAATCGTCATCAATTGTTTGACTCTGCCTTCCCCTGCCTGCGGGCAAGCAATAGAGTGGTACATTTCTGCTTGAAAGAAGATACGGTTGCGCAATTTCGAATGTCAGCTGGTAGCTTGTTGCAGCTCTTCGGACCTAAAATAGTGAAAGCTTTGGCCCCAATCTCTGTTCTTCTGAACTCGGTGGCAATGTTATTTTCATTCCCTGTTGATCGTTGATGGGCCGCTTTTCGAGTTATCATCACAACACATTGAACAAGAAATCTTATTCTGAATTATAAAAACTCGAATTGCTTCGCTCAGCTCTAGCCGTTCCTGGATGTTCAGCTACCCGAGTTTTTTTTATGAATCGGTGTCATGTGGTCGCTCTTTCTAAAGTTCCCACCGTGAGCTACTTTTGCGGTGAAGCTTATGCTACGTTGAATGTCTGAGAGTAATGTTTTCGTGCCCTTTCAACATATGATAGGGCAATAGTTGAAATGTGAAAAAATCAGAGCACTGATTACGAAAGGTCTGGGCTTGCAGTCGAGCTGTTTCTTCGTTCGACTGAGAAACATGAGTGTACAGTTCAGTTTGGAACAGAGCTTATCAACATGATGTCTACAGGTCATATTTGGATGAAGCTACACTCCCAGACTTTTGACTTTGTTGTCAAGAGGGATTTTTGCGCCCATACAATCAACTTCAAAATTCTCGGGAACTATCCGTGTATTTGCTTTGGATCCCAGGATAATGCACTGTATTTTACTAGTATTAACTTTAAGCCCATATGATTAATACAAGTCCTTTACGTGGGTCAGCGCTATTTCTGCATCCTTCTTCAGCTATTCTAATTTGTTTGCTGGTCTTATGAACAACAATTGAACATCGTCTGCGTATAATATCATTCTGGCGTTGTCGAGAGGGTTTCCACAGTTTATGTCGTTGATGAACAGAAGAAAAAGAACCGGTCCGAGAATCGATCCTTGTGGAACGCCGAAATTTACCGGTCCAGGAGAAGAGCTGTTCTTACCCTCTAACACGACAGACTGGGACCGATGCCTCACACAGCTTTTAAACCAGGATGTTTGGATGTTCAGTTGTAGCAGTTTTTGCACCAAAATGTCGTGATTTACACTGTCAAATGCTTTTCAGAGGTCCAGCAGCACGAGTGATGATAGACTATTTACGTCTATAGCTTTGTATACGAGTTCGGAGATTTTCAGTAGCGCGTCTTCTGTTGAGGTCTTCCGTCTGTATGCATACTGACAGTCATTGATAAGGTTCGCCTCTTCTAGATAGTCAAGGAGTTGACGTGCAATGATCTTTTCCAAGATTTTTGTTGGTACTAGTAATAGGCTTATGGGTCTGTGATTTGAAGGGTCGTTTACCTCCCCCTGTTCAAGGATAGCTTTGGTTAGGACTTGTTTCCAATTTTGAGGGAAGGTATTTGTTGCAATGGATTTGTTGATGAGCAGCTGGAGATATGGCAGAATAATTTCTAACCCGTCCTTGAGATACTGTAATGCTTTTCCATCGTTCCCACAGGAATTTGTATTTTTGAGCTCATAAATAGCAGTAACAATATCCAATCTGCTTACCGGGCTCGGTGTCCACATTTGGTTCTTCTTGGTGAGTGAGTCGTTTGCGATGGAACTGTGGACCGAGTTGGGTTATGCGTTACCGGGGTTTCGTGAACCACCGAGGAAATTTTATTGTGTTCGTTCATTACCTCTTCGTATGTGTGCTTTCCAACGTTAGCGAAAAACTCATTGAATGATTATGCTATTTCTACAGGGTTTTCATAATTTGAAGACTTTTTTGGTTTCTTAAGGGGCCCGATGTTTCCAAGGATGTTCCAGGTCTGCTTCGGGTTGTTTCTTGCTTGTTCTAACTCATCAACGTGCGCATCTCTCTTGGCTTTGCCTATTAGATTTTTTACGCGTATCCTCATCGGTTGGCCAACCCCTCATAAGACCTTTAAAACACGCGATTCATCGGTAAAATCCGTGCTATTCGAGTCGGTGTTATTTTTCAGCATTTTTGTTGGCTTGACCTTTCAGAAACTTTTGAAAATATTTTGGGTTTTGTATTTCCTGATTGAGTTCAGGATTGACACAGCTGACTGGAGGGCGTGTGAATTCCCTTGTGATTATTGGTGCTATCGCAGCGAGGGCCGCTGAGAACCTGTCTATGAAAATGGTCGATTGAATATTCACATAATCCGTATTACGCATGTCGTTGAGCAATGGTACTATATTTCACAACTCTTGCTTCAGTGAGTCTCGTGAGTAGTTTAATTTAGTTCTATACGTTCGGATAACTGGTTTCCGTTTTTCTTTTCTTACAATGATCAGGCAGCCTATTTTTTTGTGATCGGCAAGAGACTCACAGACGTCTGTGTTCAGGACAGACGATTGATTGTTCGTGATTATCAGATCGAGCAACGAGCTACTTTCTTCTGTGATTCTAGTTGGCTCCTCAATGAGCTGCTCTAGATATAAGCTTTTAATTATTGAGTCCAATTTATTTGGCTCTAATTGATTGTCGTTGAAATCTCCTTGGACGTACATGTTCTTTTTCAAATTAGCTGCGGTCTGGAGATTGGATTCTATGTAGCTGAACGACTGGTTGCTGGCTTTGGATGGCCTGTAAATGGCTCCGACAATAATGGATTAGTTTTTTCTTACATGAACGGTAATCCAAACATCGTCAACTTCGTTTCCGTTTTCAACAGTTCTCCATGTCCTGGTTATATACTCAGTTTTAGCGTATATGCAGCCGCTGCCTCCTCTCTTACCTCGGTCATTTCTGAACAGTTTGTACCCATATATCTGGATAAAATTGCTATCCATGTTTGGTGAGACAGAGTATATCAACATCTTCATCAGTCAACATTAGTTTGATCTGGTCTATCATTGACAAGAGACTTCTAACATTTATGTGTTTTATTCGTATGTGGTTTTTGTCTTTTAGCCGAGTCTTGCTATCCTCTTAGTCTGCTTCACAAAGGGCGATAGTGTCATCTAGTCACATGTGCACAGGCGCCGTACGGGGACTGTTGCTGCGATCTATGTTACTTTTGTCGATGACCACGTTGCTGAATGTAACGAAGTCCTGACTGTCGGAGACGCTGCTCTGCTCGCCCTCTGCGTAGATGCAGGTGTCAGGTGCATCATACAGGGCGGTGAATTTGTTAAAGCAGAAGTTTCTACCATTTGATGATCTATTCATATAGGAAGATTTTAGAAAATTCTGCGTGGAAACAAATGCACTGTAATGACTGTCTTTTAAGTGAATGAATACCTCGATACCTGACTGGTTGTTATTTAAGTGTGGCTTGATGGACCTTATCGTTGTATTGGCGAAGCCGTCTTCCTGAACAATGTCAATCTGATGTCCCAGAGCATTGCTCAGCATTGTGGGGCTCAAGTCTCCCATGGGTTGATTGTAGTTCCTGTTGTAGAAATACACTTTCTTATATATCTGGTAGGCATCTTCGTAATCGGTTTTTGGGAGAAAACCCGAATATTAGTCAATGTTTGTGTCGGCCTCCTTTCATGCTAAGTAACGAGACAATGTCATGTTTGGGACTATACCCAATTTAGTATTCCCATGCTTGGCTAGGAGCGTGTATTCGGCAATGGCCATCAGTGGGGGTTGGCATTAATTGAAGTTTCAGGTTATTTATTACCCAAGGGATTTTATTGATTCTGTGTAAATGTGGATTTTTATATCCTGTATCCCTGCTGGTTTGTGAGTGGCTGTTGTTTTTATGGGGATGATGGATGGGCGCCAAATGGGAACTGTTATTCTGAAGATGATGATTGGGCGTCGATTGGGAGCTATTGGTGTGGCAAGGATGATGAAAGATTCTGATTGTGAGTGGTTCTTGTTTGGATACTGAGGAGGCGAGGATTGGAAGTGGTTGGTGCGGTGATGACGATGAGGAGGTGCTGATTGGAAGCTACTGGTGTGAGTATGGTAATGAGGTGCTGATTGTGAGCTGATTGTGTTGGGATGATTAGGGGTCGCTGTTTTGGAGTTGTTGGCTTTTGTGTGATATGGAGGCGCTGATCGGAAGCTGCTGGTGTGAGTATGGTTAGGAGGCGCTGACTGGGAGCTGCTTGTGTTAGGATGATGAGGGGTCACTGATTTGGAGTTGGAGTGAAGGTAATGAGAAGACGCTGATTTGAAGCCGCTCGTGTGAGTATTGTGAGGAGGCGCCTTCTGGGAGCTGTTTGTGTTTGTGTTTGGCTGATGAGGGGTTGCTGTTCTGAAGTTGTTGTCGTTGGTGTAATGAGGAAGCGCTGATAGGAAGCTGTAGGTGAAATTACGATTTAGGGGTGCTGGTTGACAACTGTTAGTGAGCGGATGATGAGGGGCCGCTGACTGGGAGCTGTTGGTGTGTGGATGGTGATATAGCTTGGATTTGCAGTTGTTGATATAGGAGTGATGAGGAGGCACTGATTGGTAGTTGTTTGTGTGCGGATGGTGAGGAGGCGCTGATTGGTAGTTGTTGATATTGGGGTTGTGATGAGGCGCTGATTTGTAGTTGTTGGTATATGGGTGATGAGCTGGCACTGATGGGGAGCTGTTGGTGTGCGGATGGTGAGGAAGCGCTGATTGGTAGTTGTTGGCATAGGGGTGATGAGGAGGCGCTCATGGGAAGCAGTTGGTGTTCGGATGGTGAGGAGGCGTTGGTCGGTAGTTGTTGTTATAGGGTGGTGAGGAAGCGCTGCTTGGTATTTGTTAGTATAGGTGTGATGAGGAGGCGCTAGGGAGGGGGGGGGGTGGAGCTGCTGGTGTGCGGATGGTGAGAAGGCGCTAATTCTAGTTGTTGGTATTGGGGTGATGAGGAGGTGCTGATTGGTAGTTGTTGGTATAGGGATGGTGAGGAGGTGCTTATTGTTAGTTGTTATTAGGGGTTATGAGGTGGCGCTGATTGGGAGCTGTTGGTGTGCGGATGGTGGGGAGGCGCTGATTGGTAGTTGTTGGTATAGGAGTGATGAGAAGGCGCTGATGGTTAGCTGTCGGTGTGCGGATGACGAGGAGGTGTTAATCGGTAGTTGTTGTTATAGGGGTGGTGAGGAAGCGCTGATCGGTAGTTGTTGGTATAGGGGTGATGAGGAGGCGCTGATGGGGAGCTGCTGGTGTGCGGATGGTAAGGAGGTGCTGCTTGGTAGTTGTTGGTATTAGGGCGCTGAAGATGCGCTGATGGGGAGCTGTTGGTGTGCGGATGGTGAGGAGGTGCTGATTGGTAATTGTTGGGCAAAGGGGCACTGGAGAGGCTCCGATAGAGAGCAGTAGTCGTTGTGTTGGGGTGTAACTGGTTTAGTTTGGTGTGCAGTGGCATTGGTGATTTTTTAAGCGAATGGATGGGATGCACGGGGCTTAGTGTGGTTTGGCTTGGTTAGGTGTAAAGCAGCTTGGTCTAAGGGCAGAGGGTTATGAGACGCATTAAGATGGTAGGGCGGCTTACATGTCGTTTGTACAAATACGGAGTGATGTTTCATGGATGATAAACTTTTTAGATGACGCTGGATTGAGAGGAGATAAGAGCGCCCTGCGTGTGTGTGTTTGTCCTGATATGGTTTTCCATGCCAGCTGCTACTGTCTGTTGGGTCGTAGTACATGAAGCAGCGACGGTCGCTGTCTTGGTGATGAGGTAAACGGGTCATTCGGGCAGGGCCGGGGGGGGGAGGGGTGCGAAAGGTGGCGGGTGTGGTGCACGGGGTCAGTTGGCCGTGAGTGTATGTAGTCCGCTGTTTAGTGACCAGTTAAAAGGTAGAAAAGGCGTAGGCCGTGACAGTGTGTCATTGGCCGACTCGTGATTATGTGTCTGCAAAAGAGGGGGACGGAGGTGTGGCAGCGGGAAGCAAAGAAATGGAGGGCACCCAAATGACTGCATATTGTGGTCATTGTGATAGAAGTGGTCTGGCAGTAGCTCAACCCAGTCAGGGACATAATGCGTTACAATGTTGAGGAGCTTGGCCTTTCCTCTTCTACTGAGACATGGACTGTTTGGGTAAAACAATTCCGCGTCGCGAGTTTTAGTGAGTCTGTTCCTTAGTTGACCGGTTGGAATAACCGGGAATTTCAGGGAGAGACATAGACTCATGAAATATTGTCTGTTTGATTGACTCGAGTTTGGTGTGTGAGCGCTATAATGTAATTTTTGTACACATTTTTTCTCTCAATGGTTTTTAGCAGTGCATTAGAGTCAACTCCGTTAATTTTTTGGATAGTACATTTTTTTGTGAGGTCATCCGGTTGTACATTTGCTATGAAGTCATCGCCCATGAGGATTGTATCAGAAGGTTCTGTAGTTTCTCCTGGAACACTGTTGGCATTGTGCACAGCGACGGTTGGCTGTGTTGTTGGACGGGTCTCGCTTGCTGTTACGGTAACCATGCAGTGGGTGGCTGGTAGGCCATGGGAGGCAGGGCTGGAGATGTGGGGGTTCGCTAGTGGCTGGATAAGGGCTGCTAAAGGTTCATTTACGGGAGAGTAGGAAGATAGAGATGGCAAGTTTTCAGTTATTGGGGAGGAGAGGGGGGATCAGCCGGATCTTCTTACAAGAGGGCGGTGGCTGCTAGATTCATGGGTGTTGCAGGGAAACTGCGGAGTTTTAAAGCGTTAAATTCAATGCTTTTCGGCTTTCTTGTGCAATTCTTGCTTCAGCACGATGAACAATTTACGTCACTTCTGAAGCAAGCGCAGTTCGTGCAATTATCTTTGCTACAACAACACCAGGGCTTTTTGGTGGGAGTTGGGGTGTCATGTGTACGTTCCATTGATGCACTTTAGATGCAAAAGTAAGGCGGGTTGCAGTGAATAAAAAATATAATTAAATGTAGTTGATTGTGCTGCAAGGCAGTTGAATATACTGCTAATGATAATCTTATTTTCTTTGATGAAGAGTTTATATACAGTACCGAATAACACGACACGCGAGCCTATTGTGTACAACAAATAGATAGGAACAAAAACGCGCTGGAAGTAGTCGTTATAGATTACCAGAGGGATATATAGTTAACATAGGTTGGCCCCTTTAAGGCGCGGTGCTATGCAGCATTGCATAGCTGCTGGAATAACACTTCACATGGTCTTATTGTGTACAAAAATAATAATTAAAAACGCGCTTGAATAGCACTTCACGTGGTCCTATTGTGTACAACTTCCAAAATAACACTTCACGTGATCCTTTTGTGCATTATTATTTATTATTTGCTTCTATGTTCCACCGGAGTCCCAACGTGAAGTTAATGCAGACTCCCCCGTAGGGCGGTCGAAGAGTTGTGATCCTTTTGTGTACAAAAAATAAAAATTAGAAGACGTGGTGGAATAAAACTTCACATGGTCATATTGAGTACATTTCCAAAATGACAATTCACGAGATCCAATTGTGTACAATAAATATAAATTAAAAAACGTGCTGGAATAACACTTCACGTGGTCCGATTGTGTACAACTTCCAAAATAACACTCATTTTACGTGATCCTATTGTGTACAAAAATGAAAAAAAAACGCGCTAGAATAACACTTCACGTGGTCCTATTGTGCACAACTTCTAAAATGACACTTCACGTGATCCTATTGTGTATAAAAAATAACAATAAAAGCCCGCTGGAATATCACTTCACGGTGTCCAATTGCGTACAACTTCCAGAATAACACTTCACGTGGTCCTATTGTGTATAGTCCTATTGTCTCTATGGATTTTAGGAGGAAATGTGATTTAGCATAGTATATACACTGTCGACAATGCGCAAAACTGAAGTGAACCTAGGAAATTGTAAAAGTATATCTAACTTCGGAATGACGTTCCACAATTTCACATCTTTTTAATCGATGTAAAATTTGCGATTTGAATTTGTTGTACTGAGTTATACTGCATCGTCCGAACTGGTGGTGTAGATTAATGAGAAGTTGTGTGTCATGCTAGTGATGAGATTTTTTATACATATGCATAAACAGTTTAAATTGATGGAGGTGTGAAACTGTATGAACGTATCCTGACATCGAAGCAGACCATGCTTAGATGCCATAGGGAAAGTATGGGTGGACCAGAGATAACTAAAAAAATTGAGACTTTCAGTTGGATGAAAATATCGTAGATAATATAATATATTAAAATCTATTTTTTGTGAGTTTATTTGAAATATAGTTGATATGATTTTTATACGTTTGAAGTCTGTCAAGGCGCATCCCAAGCAACATGATATTCTCTACTTCACTTATTGTTGAAGGAAATGATTTTACAAATGGTTAGATTGTTCTATGCTTACATAAAAATGATGTATTATTATTGCGTTAACAATGTTATCTAAATTATATTTTTCAATCAGACCGCAACGATGTAATAAATTGATCATAAATCAGACGAATATTTGTAATTGAATTTCTTCAATTTCCATTGTGCCTTTTATTATTTACATTTAGTTTAAATGAAAATAACTGGTGTGTGGTCATAGATGTCTAAAAGAAGTTTGTAGATATCAATTCATATGAGGAAGATGCCAGTATTGTATCGAGTAAGTGAGATGCGGAACCGGCCATTCATGTGGGCTAAGTGATTAATGGAGTTAGTGAAAAGGCAATTCACAGAGTTGGTATGATACGAGGTATGGATTAGTTAAGAAATAAGAAGTTTCAGATTACAGTCACAGCCTATTGACAGTATTATTTAAGTTAACTGGGTTAATGTGCATAAAAAATCCTGCAGCGAGTCCACCAATATAGTACACTCTGCTAATGTTGACTTGTATGTTGAGGTCGGAGTAATTTGTTTGGAATTCTGGTAGGTTTTGAAGAATAGTGATTCAACGTAAGGTAAGGTACGGCATCATTTGAACAGTAAGTTCACCGCGGACAGAGACGGTCACACCTCGCAGCGTTTGGTATCCAGTCTTTAAGAATGATACAAATGACAGGTATCAAGCGAATACAGATCGTTGGAAGAATTCGTAACCCTGCTCTCAGTGAAACAAATTATAGATTTTTTGATTGAGTAAAGATAGTAAAGCATTTATGGCATCCTATGATTATCGTGGAAAAAAATTACCTACAACAACAACATATATAAAATAGCTAAATAAGATGCTCTACTCTGCTATAATTCACATAAAAAGTGTAATACATTATGGTATCCATCCTAATAAATCAGTCTATTTACACAAACAAGCATAAACAGAACGAGCTTTTGCCTAGGGGACTCTCCAACTCCTCCTAAATATTGAAGAATGGTCGTGCAATAAATATACAATACCCTAACAACAAGACCAAGTTTGTAACAAATCGTCTGTTCTATATCTATAATAACCATGTCAAATATTGTATCAGGATGAAAGAAGATATATAAACACTAAAAATAAACAACACATAACTAATTAGACCTGAAATAATGTTCTATATTGTAGATACAAACGTAATATATCCTAAATTGTATAAATAACCACCAGATTGCATTGAAGATGGAAATTCAACAGAGAACATACAAAACTGAAAGACCTATACTAAAACTCACGAGATATAACAAAGCAAGAAGATTAATTCTCTTTCATACCCAAAACATACATTGAAAACGTGATAAACGAGAATGAACTAGCATTTAACCAAGCAAACAAAAAATTTGAATGAGATACCAAGACATACGAGCGACACAACTGAAACCTATAGTAAATACGGTATAGTACATCCAAAAATCTAATGAAATTAGCCTCAACTTCTGTCCAAAACAGGGATAAATTAAAACCTCTTTAATTAAAGTAACTACGGCTTAATCGTAACAGAATTTCATATATACATATAAAAATACCAAAATGATGCAATAACGTACCAATTATGCCGCAAATAATGTGGAAGATGCAAACCTGAAATACCCTAAAATGCCTAAAACTGTATGAGTTAACTGATCGAAATTCCAAAAACAACACAAAATTCAATATAAATCAATCGATCATTACTAGGTATACATAACATAATATTTTAACTTACAATAAACCCATATCGTTCACGTATTTTCGCTATTGGAACACCGCGTCACTGGAACACTAATATATCTGGTTATAACTTGGATAATGCAATATGGGGGAGATATATTCTCGTAACGAAGATACAGCCTCCTAAGAAATAAATATACATCAACCTGCAAGCAGCCTGACAAATAATCCCTACTATTTCTATAGATATTATATACATATGAAATAAATATGGGAAACACAGAACCTTGCCTGCAATCCTTCCTTCAGGCTGGTACAAACAGGGCCGTTCGCACCCTAAGACTGCAAATTGAGTTATAAGACATGCCTACCACTCTAATCCTATAAAAGAATACATAGTGATGAATGAACACAACATACAAAAATATTCCAACTCCCCACCGCTAAGAACCCACCAATTAAGCATCGAATGAGTCAATTATACTCTTAAGTGATTCTTCTCTAGGAATGATTCAGTCATCCTGTAAATATTGCATCTATTTTCCTTCATCGGTTACTCACAAAGAAATACGAATGAATGGGTTACTGCAGGAGTAAGTAAAGCTTAGCGCAAGGGAACTGATTAATCCAATCGGATAAAAATGACAATAAACCAATTGAATCTATGCTACGTGTAAAATTGATCAACAGCGAGCAACGTAGAAAATGATATCGAGGTTCAAAATTCATCATGAAGGTGTCCGGAAAGTGTTTTTTTATATATATAATACTACTTATAAGTTTTTATCAATAAAATTATCTTATAAATGTATGTTTGTCAATAGCCCCCAAAAAACATTCAAAGGACACAGCATTGAACATGCAATATGAAAGCAACGAAGTGCAAGACCCCCACCCCCCTAAGCTTTGAAATTGCTATTACCTTTATGCAAATATATAACCCGTTAACATGTATAAACTTTCCGCTCACTGACCCCCGTCCTACACTACGCCCCTCGCTCCCCGTTTCTGCGCGAACCCCCGTACGGCCGCTTGAGTCAAAGGTTGCATGAGTTGCGCCCTACCCTTCGCCCACCAAAAGTGACTCTAGAATGCCGTTTCCGCCGCTATATAAGCTACTCCTGAAGCTGTCAGCTCATCATATTGGTGTAGGATTAATCATCTGGGTGTGTTTTTTTTCTCTGATCTATTGGGGTTCTAGATTAACGCCCTTAGTACACAGTTTAGAGAAACTAAGACCTTTGGGAGAAGTGTATGCAACACTTGCAATCCTATTCTTGTAACCAAAACTTTTGTTTATAGTTTTCTGCGAGCTTTTTCTCGACGCTAGTTTTTTAACTACTGTCACATGTTTATGACATCGAATCGTTTCAGGTTTGTTCTTACTATTGCCCACATTACTGTTCATTATATCCCCGTAGATTTCCAAAATATACCTAATTTTCCTAGCACTCAAACGTTTGAGACATGATTCTTTCTCCTCATGTTTCATTTCCAACATATTTGAAACAAAGTCAGATATACATTTGATTTTACTAGGCATTTTTACACTTCTTATACTTGACACCCTTTCATTACCCCATTTGATAGATCGGTTTCCTTCAACTTTAGCAGGTTTTTCTTGACATGAGGTTTTCTTGTTATCGCTACCAATATTTTCAGTATTTGCCATTTCGGTTTTGGTTTGGGTTTTTCTCCCACCATATCGATTTTGCCCTTTTCACCCAATCTTCATACATTCTAAGCTTGGGTGTTAGTGGCACCATAATTGGGGAGGTGGGTAATAAGTTGGAAAGGAGGAAGATGAGACGGATAGATGAATGATGATTGGAGGAAGATTGGATTATGTTGATGATTTGGGTGGTCAGGGAGGAATATTGGAAGAAGGTGATGGATCGGGGAGAAGGTTGATGAGTCGGTAGAAGGGTGATGAGTTAGGGCGGAGAGTAATGAATTACGGAGGAGCCTGTTAAATTCGGGCGGAAAGTTATGAGTTGAAAAGGAGGGTTATTGAAACCATCTACTTCCATTTCTGTTTGTAAGCATACAGTGATATTCCGGAATATAAATCAAAAACCCAATGGAATTATAGAAGCACAACTATTAACATAAGATACTCATGAGTGGGTTTTCTGTACGTCTGTACGTATAATGGATACAAGCATCAATTATAACCACTTCGTTTTCTGAAACCACTCATAATACTAGATATATCAAAAAAATCCGGTACCGATCCAGCCTAGTCATAATCAATAATTTTCATTCTATGATCTTTATATCACTGCTGACCAATCCATGTCAGAAATTACAATATGTAAGATGATGAAGCCAATTCAGTAGCTCGATAGTTAATGATGATTAGTATTGAGATATTAGGTATTGCTGGAGGTGGAATTTTAATGATTGTAATGAAGTTAATAATTTAATTCCATTCGGAATGACGTTCCACAATTTCACACCTTTTTAATCGATGTAAAATTTGCGATTTGAATTTGTTGTCCTTAGTTATACTGCATCGTCCGAACTGGTGGTGTAGATTAATGAGAAGTTGTGTGTCATGCTAGTGATGAAATTTTGTATACACTATATTGACAGTTTAAATTGGTGGAGGTGTGAAACTGTGTGAACGTTTCCTGGCATCGAAGCAGACCATGCTTAGATGCCATAGGGGAAGTATGGGTGGACCAGAGATAACTAATTTGAGACTTTCAGTTGGATGAAAATATCGTAGATTATATATTATATTAAAATCTATTTTTGTGAGTTTATTTGAAATGTAGTTGATATGATCTTTAAACGTTTGAAGTCTGTCAAGGCGCATCCCATGAAACATGATATTTTCTACTTCACATATTTTTGAAGGAAATGATTTTACAAATGGTTAGATTGTTTTATGCTTACATAAAAATGTCGTATTATTAATGAGTTAACAATGTTATCTAAATTAGATTTTTCAATCAGACCGCAACGATGTAATAAATTGATCATAAATCAGACGAATATTTGTAATTGAATTGCTTCCATTTCCATTGTGTTTTTTATTGTTTACATTTAGTTCAAATGAAAATAACAGGTGTGTGGTCATAGATTTCTAAAAGAAGTATTCCAGATATCAATTCATATGAGGAAGATGCCAGTATTGTATCGAGTAAGTTAGATGCGGAACCGGCCATTCATGTAGGCTTAGTGATTAATGGAGTTAGTGAAAAGGCAATTCACAGAGTTGGTATGATACGAGGTATGGATTAGTTAAGAAATAAGAAGTTTCAGATTAAAGTCACAGCATATCACAGTATTATTCAAGTTAACTGGGTTAATGTGCATAAAAAATCCTGCAGCGAGTCCACCAATATAGTACACTCAGCTAATGTTGGCTTGTATGTTGAGGTCGGAGTAATTTGTTTGGAATTCTGGTAGGTTTTGAAGAATAGTGATTCAACGTAAGGTAAGGTACGGGCATCGTTTCAACAGTAAGTTCGCCGGGGACAGAGACGGTCACACCTCGCAGCGTTTGGTATCCAGTCTTTAGGAATGATACAAATGACAGATATCAAGCGAATACAGATCGTTGGAAGAATTCGTAACCCTGCTCTCAGTGAAACATAATATCGATTTTTTGATTGAGTAATGATAGTAAAGCATTTATGGCATCAAAATTAGCATTCATGGATCTTATATTTACGTGGGCGAAAGCTAAACCGTCGTTGTTACATTCGATTATATTAAAGTTATTGATGTATTATTCACCTTGGTTATAATGTGGTTATTGGGGAAAAACTTCCTTAAATAATTTAATTCAGCATCGAGATGCTGGAAATGCTCGTCAGCTTCATGATTTGGAATTCGGTAACTTTAATAATAAAATCAAAGAAAAAAAGGCTACGAGGCTCGTCATCCCCGATATTTATTAATGAGTTTATAGAAAGATATATTGAAATGAATTGGAGCCAATCTAAAGATTGAAACAATTAACTCAACCCAGTAAATAATTCCATTATATAATACAGGAAAATATACATAGTTTAAGGCCAGTTATCAACAAATGAAAGAGCGTTTGAGCTGATCAGCTTCTCCAGAAGTTCGTCCAACTTCTTGCACGTGTTGACAATTATCGGGCGATATTTCTGCTTGTCGTAGTGCGCTTCGCACTACGAAGGTGTTGGAAGCCAAGCTTGTGCATTTTCATCAGGTGATCTGAAGTTTCATTTTCCTCTCAGGTGGGCACGCTTGGTCTTCCCTAGAACGTACATGTTTGTGCTTGGAGGGTCTCGGTCACAGAAAATCGAGTCTTTGTTTTTTCTACAATCTGTGATGATCTAGGTGGTTTTCATTTCTTGATGTGAGGCTTGTTTTTCCTTCAAAGTGTAATGATCCGGGTTTCCAATTCTTGAAGACGTATTTTAAAGATGATGCTCGCTTTGTCTGAACCGTGCTCAGGCTTCTTTCCAATGCTAAGCCTCGGAAGTATCCTTCTCGTCAACTGAAAAAGTACTTGGGTGTTTAATCCCTCATATCCCCGGTTAACATCCACGTCTACTCCAGTTGTTCTACCCGTTGTTTAAAATTTCTCATTTAGCTTTAATTACCAGTCTTTGGCAGGTTCCTTATTTCAATTGATGGTGGCGATCCAGATTCTGATGGCTGCTGGTTCTTGGGAATGCCTTGATACTTAGGTTGAACATTTGTTAAGTGAAACTGCTGAATCAGAGGAAACGGTATCTACAGCTCAAGCAAAGTTTGGCAGTTATTAGGTCGGGAAAAGAGGTACACGCAGAGAATTATTTCGGTATTATCACAATAAACAAATAATCATCATGATAATGTGATCGCAACCGTAGAACATTGTCGTTATGCCCACAGCAGCAATATCCGTGTAGTAATTCAAACAGAATTTTAATGTGGACATTGCCGCAACATGATGTAACCAGTATCACTTTACTTCCTGTCTTCCGAGTAGGAGCACGAATTGATAGGCTTGGCTTTCTTTAGAAATTGTGAATTCTCCTGTTTCTTCACAATGAATAACAGACCGATCATACTGAGTCACGTAAAATATGATTTTATTGATGAGCAAAGTTTAAGAAAAGTGTTAACACTGAGATTAAGCTTTATTCTTCCTATTCTGTGAGATGGATGCAGTGGTACAGAATATCATTGAATTACCCATGAAAAATGGTTATGATTAGGTTGTATTTTATTTGATGTGTTTTTCGTTGTATCTAACTCCTAAGCAATTAATGCAATTATTGATGCACTTCTTAATTACACATCGATAATAACACGATCGACTAACCATTTGTTTTCAAATACGTTGTGAATGTTTTACAGTTTGGAAAAGTAGCTCTCGATACCTGGATCAAGGTTCAATCAATGCGTCACTTGGTAAATGAACAATCATGTAAATACTAAGCGAGTTACTGCTCCGAGCAAAGCAAGGCCGAAATGGCAAATTAAAGTATTACTCAAAGTAAAGAATTGCAATTTAATTCCTCTTATATGAATTATTTTGTGATCTAAGCTGTAACTCATACTAACTGATATAATAACAGCACGATCATGTTGCCGCAGCGCAGACCTGCGAAGATACGATATTGTTCTGGTGACGGGAAGTATAGTGATCTGATAGTAACTTACCACGCACTCATGTTGGCACAACCATGTTCTGGTTATGATAACGATATCACTCTCTGTGTGTATTAGTTATGGAGGAGGGCGAAATAACCATGTCAGGTCTGTTGCAAATAATTTAAAAGTGCACTAGATTTCACTCCATCGAAATTCTGCTTACAATTCACATCGATGGAATAAGGTCCATTTAATAACATGGCAGTTATTTAAAGCGCCGAATTAGTCTAATACAATTTCTGGAGCGTATTAACAATTACCATTTGAAGAAATGCGCGCGAATGACCATCGTTTAGAAGAAGAAGAACATTTTACCATTCTGCTTGTGCGAACACGTTCTAGTAATATTACTCGCAGTGCCTACACTCCGAGCTGGTCAACTTCCATCGGACAGGAGATTGTTGGTCTACAATAGTTTGGAATCCTAACAATATATAAATTTTGCTCATTCACGATATCATTAAATTACTTGGATCAGCGGTCGCATTCAGCTTTTGAACTTGAACGCGTCTGAGTGGCACATTTTTTCAATTTTTCTTGGTCGAGAAAAATAAGTTTTTAGGACATTTTTCAATCATTTCGAACTACAGAGCGATTTTTGAAAAAGTATTACCAGATTGTTTAACACTAAGATTGACCTAGCAAAACGACGTGGTGAAAGTTTCCAAGTCTAGTGCACCTTTAAACGTTTCTCACCAAATTCTATTCAAAAAGACGGTTCTTTGGTTGTTGCTGGCGTCACACACGTTTTATTTGCACACAGTCAACAAATGCATCAAAAGTTTAACATGACCACGGACAACATATATCGAGCATTATAAAATCATTTAATGATTACAGCTAAAGAAGTTAACTGGTATTTGACCTACTTGTAACCAGACAACTATTCATGAACAGGAACCCTGACGACGATTCAACCGCCACCACATATCCTTGGTTGCTGACAGATTCAGTCTCCACGAGAGTAACCTACAGACTGACCGCCAGCAGCTCCGCATCGTAGTCCCTCAAAGAAGCACTCCCGCTGCCGCAGCGGCAGCAGTTGCGTCACGCATGCGCAGACCGGCAGTAAAATGTCACGAGGAAATCAACAAGCGATAAAATTCAACAGAGAATGGTCACTGCATCTGAATTGTTGACAAAATAACTTGATAAAGGAAAAGTATGGTGAACACCAGATTAGATCTAGAAATAAAATCTCGAGGCCACATTACATTCCTGGGGAATATGAGTACAGATAGCGACGTGTATATACGTAGACTATAGCCTACCATGACTAAATAATTTGACAGCTGAAGAAATAAGACGCTAGGTTCAGGCACAGCGGAGAAAAAATAAGTAACGAAGAACTCCCACCTGCACGTCGATGTGGCGACGGTCGAGCCATTGCGACTGTCATAAAGGCCTTCACGGCTGCTGTGGAGACAGCTGTGGTATGCTGCTCGTAATGATCTCGCATGCTGGTTAAATTGGATGGGATGATATTGGATCGAATCATCGCATCAATGGTATTTGCTTGCAGCCTCTTTTTGATCTTCAACAAAGTTGGCTGAGTCTGATTCTGTTGTATAAATAAAGAGCATATACTTGAAACCCTGGGGGAGACACCATCGGAGAGTGTTTATTGACCTTGTGGACTTGGCAATGAGGCCTGGGCTTTTGCTATGTTTAATCAATTCATACAGTAGTTAGCTAAATGCTAAGTGCACTATCGTGTCGGATAGGTTTGCTTGAAATAATTACAACTGTAATTATTTAATAACTGCAGTTACACTTGAAGCAGGCTAACTCTAATGATACATTGAAAATGAAAGTAGAAAAGTGTATAAAAAGCACTTGTTCATTGCGTGTGCCAAACGCCCCCACTCGATATCGACGTCATGGACAAGTGTTAGGGGAAGAAACAAGGCAGGTTGTAATTTTTTTCCTTTCTGCACCATTACAAAACACAGGCCATACCAGTCAACATATTCTACTCTGAAATATTTTTTGATTTTCCAAAATATGTATAATTGGTCAGTGGAAAAATAGATATGAACGGAGATTTTCATCTTTCAACAGCTTCACATACTGTACAGTCGAGACCCAAAATACAAAAGTAGGCGTTTTGATTCGAACATCCTTTAATTATGACTTTATGTATTTAGGTTTGTAAATGCATTCGTTGGCTCCCTCCTGTTGTAGGAGGAAACAGTTGTTTGTATATACTTGCCTAAATAAATGTGTCTCCATTGCAAGAAAGCTTGAATCAACTGAGAGGAAATTGTCTGTTGCTCCAAATTTTAAATGGCATTAGGCCGCAAGCACAAATAAGCAACACACGAAACGCAGCATGAAGAATATGTCGTGCAAAACCACATGACATACGTCACCATAGTGCACGGTTTACGTGATGAAACTTGAATCAAATACGCTTTTGATGGTGAACAGTTCCAGGAAGGATCTGTTGTAGAAATGAGATTGATGGTAATAAAGGAAAACGTAGCCACAATCTTCTTATCCTTATTACAACGACTAATAGCAATGTGCCCCATTACAGCTATCAGCTGTTCATGTGCTACTACGAAAAGCTTATATTTGATTTATTGGACGAATTTTAAGTAGTTTTATAACTTTTTCGGATTAATAAACTGAAGACAGTAAGCCCAATAGCATTCTGAACCTCAACATTTGTATTTTACGGATCATTTAGCATCTCCGTGTTCACGAGTGTGCATTTATGGATTTAAGGATTTAATGATCTACAATTTATTTAGGTATAATGACATGATGACAAAATAACAGAAATATCAGAATACACAGATGATACGTACCAAGTCTTCGTCAGCGTGAGCTGTTCTGAAGACAACATTTGCTACTTAGATGAATTTAATATTAACTCAAAACTAGGGTTGAGGAGTAAGGACCAACCGATGGACATTTTTGGAGGACATCCTCTACTCTCATATTTTCAATATGTCGAGACTGATGAGCGAAGTAAGACTAATCACCGACGTTTACTTTATCGTGACTATTGACTGTTTCAACTGACATTTACTAAAACAACTTGAGAGCAGAAAATGTGCGACATGAGGTTGTCTATTACATTACTCACACATTTTTTTGGCGTACGATGGCACCAATTTGAAACTAACTGCATAGTTTGCAAGACATATTAACATATGCACAGGAAAAAGAATAATTCAATGAGTCGTAATCGATTGGTACAATAATTGAACGGATTTCTACATGAACAAGATAATTTGAAATTCGAGCATATTTAGCGAGAAAAATAAATATAATTAGTGCATCTAGTAAATGAAACTGATTAAACATGAATAGTTGACACGGTGAAATTGCATACAGATACAGAAACCAGGCCGAATTCCCCCAGCAAGAGGGGCGACCGACGGCAAGGTGCACCTCACACTCTCATATACTCACACCTACACACCTTAGCCCTTTTGCGCAAAAGGGTCCGGCCGGGAACCCCGCAACACACCCTCCGGGTCATGAGTGCGGTTCGAGGTCAGTGTCGTGAGCAGGGCCCGACAGTGTGACTGGTTTACCCTTGCCGCCAAATGTGGGTAAAAGTAAAGTAATGAGATGCTCGAGGACTGCCGATGCGAGCAGTATTAGTGTCCTCCTAAATGGAGAGTTGTTGGAAGAAGTTCAATGTTTTAAGTATCTGGGCTCCCATGTGGAGCAAACTGAAATAGTGTAAACTTAGGTGAAGTCACGTGTTGGGTGCCCTGAAGAGCGTAATGAGCTGCAGGACGTTGGGGATGGAAGCAAAGAGAGGGCTGTATGAGGGTGTCGTTGTCCCAACTGTTTTGTACGGAGCTGAGACTTGGGGGGTGAGAGCAGAGGAGAGAAGAGGTTGAATGTTTTCGAGATGAAATGTTTGAGGAGCATGGCTGGAGTGTCGTTAAGAGACAGGTCCACTAACGACGTGGTTTGAATCAGAACGGGGATGGTGAAGAAGTTAGAGGACAGAGTTGATTCGTGAGTTCTGAGATGGTTCGGGGACGTGGTGAGGATGGATGAGGGGAGATTGGTGAAAAAGGGTGTAGAAGGCAGAGGCTAGTGGACGTAGGTCTAGAGCGAGACCGAAGTTTGGGTGGATGGATGGTGTGAAGCAGTCGTTAGGAAGGAGAGACCTGACTGTGGAGGTAGCGAAGGTGCGTGCACTGGATAGGCGTGAGTGGATAATGATTGTGAACGGATGAGTTTTGACGCTGCCCTGATGTGCGTTCCCGTCTATAGGGCGGAAACGCACATCAGGGCAGCGTCAAAACTCATCCGTTCACAATCATTCTCCACTCACGCATATCCAGTGCACTCTCTCTCACTTCCCATCATCAGCTGGCCGTTCACATCTTTCACAGCCTCCTGCTTTCCGGTCTCTCCCTTTCTTACCCTCTTAACCTCTTTCCAGAACATCTTTTTGTTCTCCTCAAAATCCTGGCACAACCGTCTGCCCCACCTGGCATCAGCGTCCTTTTTGGTTCTTCTCACCCCTCGCTTTACCTCCTTCCTCTTCTCTTCATAGTTGTCATAGGTTACCATCGACTTCGCCTAAAACCACTCCTCAAAGCTCTTCTCGTCTGCGCCACCGCCAGTTTGACCTCCTCGTTCCACCACTCACAGCCCTTCCGTCTGCACCCGACTTCACGTCACACACCACACACATTTCTCGAACATTTCAACAAGGCATCTCTGAACGTCTCACATTCTTTCTCCACATCTTGCAGGTCCTGCCCTCTCAGGTTGTCAAATTCCGCTGGAACTCCTCCGCTCTGCTTTTCTCAATTAGCTCCCTCACTTTTACAACCTCTTTTCCTCCTCCCACTCCTTTGTTCCCCTTCCACCTAAGATCCACTCTCAGTCTCCCCTCTACTAGCAGATGGTCAGAAGCTCCTCCTCCCTCTCCCCTCAACACAGGCACATCCAACAGCCTCCGCACCACTCTCCTCGAAATCAGCACAAAATCTATCAGCGCTCTCTCCACTACTTCACCATAGGCCATCCTTACCCATGAGTACTTGTGGATGTCCCGGTTCTTGAACAGGCTGTTTCTGACTACCAGCTCCCGTTCCATGCATAAACCTATGAGATTTTCTCCACTGTCATTCCTACCAGAAATGCCATACCTTCCTATCACATTATCAACTACTGCATCTCCCACTCTCGCATTAAGGTCACCCAGTACAACCACATTCAATTGACTTCCAAATTCTCAATACACTCGCTCAGGTCAGTCCAAAATTGCTCCTTCTCCTCCTAAATCCTCTCGCTACTAGGTCAATACACCCTCACAAATACCCATTTTTCTACGCCAAACTTTACTTTCAACCACATCAATCTTGAGGACACCTTTCTCCACTCAGAAACGCTACTAGCCAGTCGATCAGTCAATAGCATCACCACACCTTCTTGTGCCCAACCTTCATCCACGCCTGACTTTCTTCCAACTTACCTTTCCAAACTCACATTCGCCCTTACCATTCAATTTAGTCTCACTCAGCGCCAACACATATAACTTCCTCCTAACAATAGGGTTCGGAGAGGCGTGAGCCTCTCTTCCCCCAGCCTGTCTTGTCGTCTTTTAGCGAGAAATTTTACAGAGGAGAGGATTCCTAGCCCCTCGCCCCGCCCCTTATTAGTCGCCTCTTACGACACGCAGGGGTTGCGGTAGCAGTATTCTAAGCCCCGGATGCGGGACTTTCCTATTAGTCGCCACCTACTACATGCACGGGTTACGGTAGCTGTATTCTAACACCCCCGCTACGGGGGTATAAGATACACCCTAGAAAAAGATACACCCTCAGATAAAACCCCCTAAATGGTCAAACAACAAAAATTGACTCAATGTCAACGGAAGTTGATCTAAAAGAAAATTCAGAACTTCTCCGATAAGGATTCTCGGCAAACCCTTCCATACCCGATTGGGTTAGCCTACCCAGCGTCTGATAGCGTAAGTCAACCCTTGCATTTGGCTTGTTTGATCAAGCATCTCCAAAGCAATGCCACGCATCTCCTACTCAGGGTTCACGGACATTGCTAATTATTTACCAGTGGGGGTTCGTCACCTACATCGATGGTGTCATCCAAGGAAGCAAAATACTTTGCAAGAGCACCAACGATGCTCATACACAGACTGACCAGCATTATAGGTGAACGTACACAAGCGGCACTTGTATGGCCTCAATATATGCCATATTAAACTCAACAAGGAGCAGTGAGGAAGAAACCTACAACTATAATAAGTGTAAACTAAACTAGCTTCAGAGTTTGCTTCATCATCAGTCTCTCTCGTTGATAAGTAGAAGTAAATTACAATTCAAGAATTTCTGCACGTACCACTTTAAACAGGTATAATTTTAGTTCACGTTTGAAGGTAGCTATACTATACCCGTCCTTATATCTATGTTAATCGAATTTCAGGTTTTAACAGCTCTGTATTTTAGGAATAGTTGGGACTGTGTTGACGAGTTTTAGGGGATAAGCAAATCCGCATTGTTACGAAGATCATACATAGGATTATCTCTAATGAAAAAAACTTTATCAATCTATGTTAAATGATTCAAAGCTTTGTAGACAAACACCGCAGCGGAAAAGTTAATGATGTGACACAGGGGAGAATGTTTTATTGAGAAAAGAGAGGCAACGTGTGGTCACGTCTCCTAGCATGTGATAGTGTTCTGATGACACGCTTTTGACAAAGAACGATATATCTTAAGTTGGCTTTGTAGGTAGAAGCATACACGTTTACACAATACGTCAGAAAGGGATGCATAAGGCTATAGTACAATAGACTCCCAGCAGGAGTCTTAAGACAATTTCTAATTTTGTATAGGATGCCACACGATTTGGACAATTTCCCTGCAACAAATGAGACGTGATCTTTCCAGTTAAGTCTCTGATCTACTGTTACACCGAGAAACATTGTTTTTACTACACATGCCACAGGTTGACGGTTCAATTTGACTTGTTTGTTAGGAATGGGTATCATCTTCCGGGAAAATATCATGACCTGCGTCTTGCCGACATTTAGCGTCAGCTTGTTCGATGTGAAACAGTTTGAAATGAGAATCAATTGATTATTCATATTAGTAATAGTATCATTGAAAATTTTGCCGGTCGAATAAACTGTGGTATCATCTGCAAAAAGTACAAAGGATAACATGTCGCTAGTGTTTACAATGTCATCAATACATAAAAGGAAGAGCAATGGCCCAAGAATCGACCCATGCAGTACTGCTATATTTAACGTACCGACAGATGATGATTGTTTATTCCAACTCACTAGGTGTTTTCTATCAGGAAGATAACTTTTTATCCAGCTCATATCCATAGAACTAACTCCATAATGCTGTAATTTAGCAACAAAAATCTCATGATTCACGCAATCGAAAGCTTTGCTAAAATCCATAAAAGTGCAATGGTGACTACCACTAGCAAACCCATCAACAACGTCTCCAGCAAATTTTAATAGAACATGCTCTGTATTCCTGAAAGCCTGGAAGGCAAATTGATTTTGGTTAAGTTATTTGAGACAAAATAAGCAAACAGTCTTGCATAAAATACTTTTCATAAACTTTGCTGAAGCTGGGAAGACCGATATTGGACGATAATTTTTTATCTCTGTTCTGCTTTTATTTTTATTTATTGGACTAATTTTAGCGATTTTGAGTTCAACAGGAAAAATTCCTTGCATGAGAGACTTATTGATTATTGGGTCAAGAGAGCTACAATAGTCCCAGATATAACTTTAATTACATTGGTTGGGATGTTATCCCAGTCAGTGCTGCAACTATTTTTTAAATCGGTAATGATTGCTTTAACTTCGTTTGGGTCTGTAGTGTTAAAGATTGGCTGTTCAGGAATTGCATTCTCTAAACAATGTTCAAAAGGGAGGTTGTCGCTGATAATTGATTCACTTTGAGTATTAGGAAAACTATTGAAGTAATTATTGAAAGCATTTGAAAGTTTGAGAAACAGTGATGACTTCATCATCAATAATAATTGAATCCGAATTACTCTTTTTTTTCCTAGAAGGTTACTTATAATTTTCCAGACATTTTTGCTATTTCCTTGAGAGGTCTCTATCAAAAGTTTGGATATAGTTTTCACGAGCAATATTTGTCAGTTTAGTGAACGGATTTTTGTATCGTTTAAATTCATCTCTACGAGTGATGGGATGCCTTTTGTATCTGCGGTGCAGTCTGTCCTTCTCTTTCTGTGAGGCCAGTAGACCAGGTGTCATCCACGGATTCTAAGCTTGTTTGTAGCTGCGCTCTCAAGTCGTAAGCGGGAAATGCACTTCGAGCAGTTCAAGTAATATGCTATGGAACTGCGTGAAACTATCATTTGATTTTACTGTGGATAGTCTCTCATCAAAGTCGTAAGCTCTCAGCACCTCATAAAGCTTTGAATGTTACGATCGTTATATTTACGATAGGTAATTATCGTTAGATTACGGGATTTGTGAGAATTCGGGTAATGAATGAAAATTGGGTAGTGCTGGTCGTAGACATCGGAAATGATCACAGCTGCACGAGTTACACTATTAACATCGTTGGTGAAAATGTTATCTATTAAAGTTGCGGATCCAGCGGCTGTACGCGTTGGTTTAGTAATCAATGGGCACAAACCATGTGAAAGGAAATTATTATAATAGTCAGCAACTAAATTCGATCTATGATATTGAAGCAGATTTACGTTGAAATCAACCATAATAAACACTTTATTAGGGCTACGTCAATGCCACTGATAATTTCATTCATTTCCAGCAAGAAACTTTCGACCGACATTTCAGAGGCTCTACGGTAAACCATATCTAGTGTTTTAACTTCGTTATCACAATAAATGTCGACAAAAAAATCTCAATTCCTAGCCTGATGAAAGTGAGTTCAGGTCTCGGTACAACAGTTAGCCTGTTATTTATAAATAAACAGACGCCTCCCTTATTACTCATATTATTGTTTGTAAACAAATTGTAACCTAATAAATTATATGTCCTGTAATTCATTTGTCAATTTGGTTCCACAGAGCCCTAGCACAGTAAGGGCAAGATGGTCTGTTATATTGATTTGAATGCTAAGAAAGTTCTCTTGCAAACTTGCAACATTTAATGCCATGCAGGCAAAATTGTTCCTTAATGAATTTGAATGGCGATTTGCTCATCACCAGGAACTAGTTGACACTCCGGAATATTCATTACTTCCAGAGTGAGCCAGAAAAGTATATTTAAATAGTTTATTATGAAAAAGCGCTAGTAATTAAAAATATGCATTAAACCAAGCAACCATATATTGTACTTTGGAATACATTTCTCATTCAATTTAGTTTTTTTTTTGTCATGGATCTGTTATAAAAATGATATCGGTATATTTTTTTTTGTTGTGGAGCGTTTTAAAGGAAATAGCCTACAAAGACTATAATACAATATTTGTTAAAGATTATTGTAGAAAGGAAAAACATTGAAACAGATACCTCGAGGCACAGAGAGCAACATCTAATGGTCATCTACAGTTTTATTAGGATGTGGTAAATTTTTAAAGTAATCAATATGCCTATAAACTTCTTATCTCTCGTGCAATAAATAACTCCTTCTCAATTTTGCTGGCGCTTATCCGAATGTTGCGTTCATCCATTGAGTTTCTTATCTTGTATTGTAAGGGCGTACCGAAGCATCTCCAATCAATCACTCATTCATTATTAAAAAAATCATTTCAATGCATTATAGCATGTATCAGTTTTTAGACAAAAAAAATGAACAAATAACTATTAAATGCAGATATATTTCCATAAATACTGGGCTTCACGTCAATGTAAATGGTCTGCACGTTAATGTGAATGGACTGCACGTTAATGTGAATGGACTGCACGTTAATGTGAAGGGTCAAATGCCTCGTATCGCAAAACGGTGCAACGTCTAGGAACGAAAAATAGCGTGTTGTTTGCTCGCTTAAGTGTAAGCGCGCCCTAAACTATCAAAGCACATCGTATAAAAAAATCGTTTAACCTCGTTACTTACGGAATAACAAGGGAACATAAGGAGCTATTGAACATGAGGAAAAGTCTCGCACATCGGGTAGCTAATGAAATTGCTCTGGCTATGTGCAATGACTTGACATTATACTTCCTGGTCACGTTCGTCATCTCTGGAGTGGAAAATGAACCAGCGCCAGGTGCTGGTGGCCCAGCTGGCACGCAACTGTTCCCCGCACAGTGTTGACTGTTTTTTTGATGTGACATGAAAATATATTTGTATCGAACAAATTATTTATATATATGTGTCTTTTATCTTCAATGCATGAAATATAGCATAATAACCTATAGAAAAAAAAACAGTTTAAAAAAATATAGGTAACGATATTTTAATTCCCTGTTAAAATATTACTTTTATTCTACAGTATCACAAATGCAATTTCCAATAAGCTGTACTGAAGGAAGAGGTCATCATCAGCTCAAAAGGTAATAAGTTTTTTACCTAACAGGTTAGTGATTTGTATTAAGACCACCACTGAAAGTACTCAGCCAACAGTAAAGGGCCACCTCTGACAACTATACATGGAGAAGTGATTAATGCAATGTATAGTTGTCACCTCTGACAACTATACATGGAGAAGTAATTAATGCAATGGCTGCGAGTCGAATTTCAGGCATTGTTGCATTGCAATATGGAGTATAGTTAATATACATAGTTTATCCAATTATTCTGCTACAAGAACTAAATTTATTTAAACAGGGATGTTAACTTCAATAATTATTAAATTCGTCATTGTTAAACCTCGGTAGATATTTTATTACAGCTGGGCATAAACATATCATTGTGACACCCTGCATGGTCCAGCAAGGTAGATTTGATCACAAGCCCTAGCGCACGCCATGCTAGCAGAGAGAACGTGTGCCAGTATCTTTCTGCCTTATTTCATGCATTGCTGAGTTTAGAACCAAAGACGGCTTATATGATTATGAACAGTCATATCTTAGGTTCGAATCATTGAACCATTATTGACCTGAATCTCAATATGAGCGCTAATTTGCATTTCCTCCGACATAAGAGGAAACAAATGTAATGCTATTTGCACGCGCGTGCGAG
Source organism: Gammarus roeselii (assembly GCA_016164225.1). Lineage (NCBI taxonomy): Eukaryota > Metazoa > Arthropoda > Malacostraca > Amphipoda > Gammaridae > Gammarus > Gammarus roeselii. The sequence goes on along the minus strand of SDVV010000361.1, from coordinate 161 downwards.
CTACCCTGGAACTATGTACATTTTTACACGGATTAACATTATGCAGTGACGACACCGGTGAGGGTTTATCGATCGAGGTTTTATGAAATTATGCATTGCGGGTAGCAATAGAACAATGCAGATACGAAGTCAAACATATATAGGTATACCGTAACAAAACA
>SDVV010000360.1:0-33156 GCA_016164225.1 Gammarus roeselii | reverse complement strand
ATAGTGACAAAATACGCACTCACCCGGGTTAGTGACCTTCAGATTATGGGACTGATGCGTTGGGGAAGTGCTCTTCGCGACCGCGTCCAGTGATCGATCCTGGGTTGTCATTCAATGGTACCCGGCCGTCGATATCGTTAGACGTTGTAGATCTCGGCTGACTTTCGCTTTGCACTGGCAGCGAAGACGGTAAATCTCCAAGTACTTTCTCACTTGAAGAGACTGTTGACTAACTGTTGAAGTTTCAGAGACCGTTGACTAACTGTTGAAGTTTCCCTGACCGTTGACTAACTGTTGAAGCTCCCCTGACCGTTGACTAACTAAGGCGTTGAGAAAATTGAGAGGCTTTTCTGGCGGGTTTGGCGGCTTGCAGGACGTGCAGGTAAGTGTGGGCTCACATTATTGTTGAAGCCAAGAGTCCTCTGTTACCTGTGACATCGCCCACAACTCCCTCGGATAATCCGGGCCACTCCTCTAAACAATGTAGCAGTTCAAATACTAATAAGCAAATAAGTAACACATGGGCGTATGGCCAACATCTTAACAACTACAAGGCAACCAGCCTTAACGGAAACGCAACATAACCTTACAAACTAATACATCCTGTAGTTCAATATTGGAACATCGGTCACCGAGGGCACGCATCTTCTTCAGGAGGTCCCTTCAGCACGTAACATAATGGCTTAGAACCAACCTCTTAACATTTCCTAACATACGATATCTTAAATGAATGCAATCATTAATGTCTATTGTTATACCCTCTAGCTATATGTCACACAATGAACTCTTCTCTAGACAGACAATGCCACTGTTTACACAACAGTCAGCAGCTTGCCTCAGCGTTTTCCAGGGCGACTGCTGCGCACTTCTCCTGACAGACAATGCCACTGTTTACACAACAGTCAGCAGCTTGCCTCAGAGTTTTCAGAATGTCTGCTGCTACTCGCTTGTCAGACCCTGTCCCATTTCGACCAACGCAGGCTCCAGCTACAACCTCATTCCTTCAGCAGCTCTGAGAACTCTGTCCACTTCATTTACGAGCCGATATCATTATGGGAGAGTTACTTTGTTCTCGGAGCCGACCTGAGACCGATTTCCATTTGCCATACAGCCATTGCACCTCCAGGGGGAGTGACTTCATTCCTGCAGCAGCCCCAAGAATCTTGTCCACTCACCCTACGAATTGAGATCGTTGTAGGAGAGTGACATTGTACTTGAATCCGCGCCGAGACCGATTCCCATTCGTCTTACAGCCATTGCACCTCCAGGGGAAATAACTTCATTCCTTCAGCAGGTCTGAGAACCCTGTCGAATTCCCCTACAAGCCGAGATCATTGTAGGGTAGTGACTTTATTTATTCGCGGAGCCGCCGCGCGAGTAATTTCCAATTGCCTTACAACCATTGCATCTCCAAGGGAAATGACTTCATATCTGAAGCAGCCTTGAGAACTCAGTCGACTTCCTCTGCGAGCCGAAATCGTTGTAGGGTATTGATTTGGTTCACGGAGCAGCGGTAGGACCGATTTCCATTTGCATCACATCCATTGCAGCTCCAAGGAAATTACATCATTCCTGCAGCAGCTCCGAGAACTCAGTCGACTTCCACTTCGAGTCGAAATCGTTGTAGTGGAGTGACATTGTTCTCGGAGCCGCGCTGAGAGCAATTTCCATTTGCCTTAAAGATATTGCACCTCCAAGGGAAGTGACTTCATTCCTACAGCAACTCCGAGAACCATGTCCACTTCCCCTACGAGCTGAGATCATTGTAGGGTAGTGACATTGTTTTTGGAGACGCACCGAGACTGATTTCCATTTGCCTTACAACCATTGCACCTCCAAAAGAGTGACTTTATTCCTGTAGCAGGTCCGAAAACTCTGTCAACTTCATCTACGAGCCGATATCATTGTAGGCGAGTTACTTTGCTCTCGGAGCCGTCTCGAGAGCGATTTCCATTTACCTTACAGCCATTGCACCTCCAGGGAAAGTGACTTCATTTCTGAAGCAGCCTGGAGAACTCAATATACTTCCCCCTACGAGCTTAGATCATTGTAGGATAGTGACATTGTTCTCGGAAACGCAGCGAGACTGATTTCCATTTGCCTTACAACTACTGCACGTCCAAGTTAGGGGACTACATTCCTGCAGCAGCCCCGAGAACTCAGTCGACTTCCCCTACAAGCCGAGATCGTTGCAGGGTAGTGACTTCATCCACGGAGCCGCCCCTAGAGCGATTTCCAAGTTCCTTACAAGCATCGCCACTCCAAGGAAGTGACTTCATTCCTGCAGCAGCTCCGAGAATTCCTTCCACTTTATATACGAGCCGATATCGTTGTAGGAGAGTTACTTTGTTGTCGGAGTCGCCCAGAGACCGATTTCCAATTGCCTCACAATTATTGCATCTCCAAGGAAGTGACTTCATTCCTGCAGCAGCCTTGAGAACTGTCGACTTCCCCTGCGAGCCGAACTCGTTGTAGGGTATTGATTTACTTCTCGGAGCCGCGGTAGGACCGATTTCCATTTGCATCACATCCATTGCACCTCCAAGGAAATTACTCATTCCGGCAGCAGCTCCGAGAACTCTGTCCACTTCATCTATGAGTCAAATTCGGTGTAGGATAGTGATTTTGTTCCCGGAGTGGCGCCATGACCGATTTCCACTTGCCTTACTGCCATTGCACCTCCAGGCAAAGTGACTTCATTTCCGCTGCAGATCTGAGAACCACGTCCACTTCCCCTCCGAGCTAAGATCTTTGTAGGGTGATGACTTTTTTCTCAGAGCCGCCTAGAGAGCGATTGCAAAGTTCCTTACAAGCATCGCCACTCCAAGGGAGTGACTTCATTCCTGCAGCAGCTTCATGAGCTCTGTCAACTTCATCTACGAACCGATATCATTGTAGGAGAACTACTTTGTTTGCCTTACAGCTATTGCACATCCAGGCTAAGTGATCTCATTCCTGCAGTAGCCCCGAGAACCTTGTCTACTTATCCTACGAGTTGAGATCGCTGTAGGGTAGTGACTTTGTTTCTGAGGAGGTGCCGAGACCGACTTCTATTTGCCATACAGCCATTGCCTCTCCATGGGAAGGGACTTAATTCCTGCCGCAGCCCCGAGAACTCAGTCAACTTCTCCTTCGAGCTGAGATCATTGGTAGGGCAGTGACATTGTTCTCGGAGACGCGCTGAGACCGATTTCCATTTGCCTTACAGCTATTGCACCTCTAAAAGAAGTGTCTTCATTCCTTCAGCACCCCCGAGAACTCAGCCGACTTCCCCTAAAAGCCGATATCGTTGTAGGGTAGTGACTATATCCTCGTAACCGCCCGAGAGCGATTTCAAAGTTCCTCACAAGCATTGTCACTCCAAGGGAGTGACTTCATTCCTGCAGCAGCTTCAAGAACTCTGTTCACTTCATCTACGAGCCGATATTATTGTAGGAGAGCTACTTTGTTCCCGAAGCCGCCCCGAGACCGATTTCCATTTGCCTTACAGCTATTGCACATCCAAGGGAAGTGATCTCATTCCTGTAGTAGCCCCGAGAACCTTGTCTACTTACCCTACGATCTGAGATCGCTGTAGGGTAGTGACTTTGTTTCTGAAAAGGCGCCAAGACCGATTTCCATTTGCCTTACAACCATTTCCCCTCCATGGGAAGGAACTTAATTCCTGCCGCCGCCCCGAGAACTCAGTCGACTTCCCCTACCTGTTGAGATCATTGGTAGAGCAGTGACATTGTTCTCGGAGAAGCGCCGAGACTGATTTCCATTTGCCTAACAGCCATTACACCTCTAAAGGAAGTGACTTCATTCCTTCAGCAGCCCCGAGACCTCAGTCGACTTCCCCTAAAAGCCGAAATCGTTGTAGGGTAGTGACTATATCCTCGTAACCGCTCGAGAGCGATTTCAAAGTTCATCACAAGCATTGTCACTCCAAGGGAGTGACTTAATCCCTGCAGCAGCTTCAAGAACTCTGTCCACTTCATCTACGAACCGAGATCATTGTATGAGAGTTCCTTTGTTATCGGAGCCGCACCGAGATGAATTTCCATTTGCCTTACAATCATTGCACCTCCAAGGAAAGTGACTTCATTCCTGCAGCAACCTCGAGAACTTATCCGACTTCACCACCGAGTCGAAATCGTTGTAGGTTAGTGACTGTTTGCGGAGCCGCGCCAGGACTGATTTGTATTTGCATCACAAGCATTGCACCTCAAAGAGAGTTAATTCATTCCTGAAACAGCTCCCAGAACTCTGTCCACTTCATCTACGAGCCGCGATCATTGTAGGAGAGTTACTTTGTTCCCGAAGCCGCGCCGCGACTGATTTTCATTTGCATCACAAGCATTGCACCTCCTTCATTCCTGCAGCAGCTCCGAAAAATATGTCCACTTCATCTACGAGCCGAAATCATTGTAGGCGAGTGACTTTGTTCTCGAAGCCGCCTCGAGACCGATTTCCATTTGCCTTACATTCATCGCACCTCCAGGGGAAGTGACTTCGTTCCTGACGCAGATCCGTGAACCATGTCCATTTCCCCTACGAGCAGATATCGTTGTGGGGTAGTTATTTTGTTCGCGGAGCCGCTCGAGACCGATTTCCATTTGCCTTACTGCCATTGCACCTCCAAGGGAAATGACTTAATTCCTGCAGCATCAATGAGTACGCTCACTTTATCTACAAGCCGAGACCTTTGAATGGTAGTGGCTTTCTTCGCAGAGCCGCCCCGAGAGTGATTTCAAGTTCCTTACAAGTATCGCTACTCCATGCGAATGACTTCACTTCTGCAGCAGCTCTAAGAACTCTGTCCTGTTCATATACGAGCCGAAATCATTGTAGGAGAGTTACTTTGTTTTCGGAGTCGCCTCGAGACCAATTTCCATTTGCCTTACAGTCATTGCACCTCCAGGGAAAGTGACTTCATTCCTGCAGCAGCACCGAGAACTCAGTCGACTTGCCCTATGAGTTGAGATCATTGTAAGGTAGTGACAATGTTTTCGGAGCCGCCCGAGACTAATTTCCATTTGCCTTACAACCATTGCACTTCCAACGGAAGTGACTTCATTCCTACAGCAGCTCCGAGAACTCTGTCCACTTCACCTACGAGCCGAGATCTCTGTAGGCGAATGACTTTATCCTCGGGGCCGCCTCGAAACCGATTTCCATTTGCGTCACAATCATTGCACCTCCTGAAAAAGTGACTTCATTCATGCAGCTGGTCCGAGAACCATGTTCACTTCCCCTATGAGCTCAGATCGTTGTAGGGGAATGTCTTTTTGTTCCCGGAGCCATCCCCGAAAGCGATTTCAAGTTCCTTACAAGCATCCGAGAAATTTGTCCTGTTCATCTACGATCCTAGATCATTTAGTCAGTTATGAACAAAAGGCGCTGTTATCTTAATACTTCTCAAGTTACCATTGTCACTTGTCTTTCTAGCGCCTGTCGCACTTGTGTTGATTAAGGTGTCAGTTTCGGTCAGAAGTAGCTGTTATCTGAATATTTTTCATGTTAACATTATTAGTCAAGTTTATAGCACCCGCCGCGCTTGTGTGGTTTTAAGTGTCAGTTATGGCCGAAAAGTAGCTGTTATCTGCACACTTTTCATGTAACCATTGTAAGTAGTGTTTACAGCACCCGTCGCACTTGTTTTGTTTAAGTGTCCTTAATAGCCAAACGACGCTATTGTCTGCACACTTTTCATGTTCACATTGCAAGTAGTCTTTTCAGCACCCGCCAATATTCTGTACTTTTACGCGTCAGTTTTATCCAAAAGTCGCTGTTACCTTAACACTTTCCATATTCCATTGTTAGTAGTCTTTCGAGCACCCGTCACACTTGTGTGGATTTCAGTGTCAATTTTGGTCACAAGTTGCTGTGATCTGATAACTTTTGATGTTACCATTGTTGGTAATGTTTATAGCACTTGCCGCACTTGTATGCTCTTAAGTGTCAGTTATGACCAAAGTCGCTGTTATCGGAACATATTTCATGTTACCGTTGCTAGTAGTGTTCATAGCCCCCACCGTACTACTGTGATTTTAAATGTCAGTTGTTGCTAAAACTAGCTGCTATCTGCACACTTTCTATGTTCCCATTGCAAGTAGTCTTACCAGCACCGGCCGCACTTATGTGCCTCTAGGTATCAGTTAAGGCTCAAAGTCGCTGTTATCTTAACACTTTTCATGTTACCATTTCTATCACCCGGTGCACTTGTGTTGCCTTATGTGTAAATTTATGCCAAAAGTCGCTGTTATCTGAACACTTTCCATGTTACCATTATTAATAGTTTTTATAGCACCCGCCGCACATGTCAGTTTTGGTCAAAAGTCGCTGTTATCTGAACACTTTTTATGTTACCGTTGCAAGTAGTCTTTCTAGCACCCGTCGCACTTGTGTTTATTAAGGTGTCAGTTATGGTCATAAGTCGCTGTTATCTGAATATTTTTCATGTCAACATTATTAGTAATGTTTTGAGTGTTTTAAGTGTCAGTTATGACCAAAAAAAATCTGTTATCTGCACACTTTTCATGTTACCATTGTAAATAGTGTTTACAGCACCCGCCGCACTTGTATTGTTTAAGTGTTCTTAATAGCTAAGAGTTGCTTTTATCTGCAAACTTTTCATGTTCACATTGGAAGTAGTCTTTTCAGCACCCTCCTCTATTGTGTACTTTTAGGCGTCAGTTTTTTTCCGAAAAACGTGACCTTAACACTTTCCTTGTTACCATTGTTAGTAGTCTTTCGAGCACCCGTCACACTTGTGTTGATTTAAGTGTCCGTTATGACCAAATGTCGCTGTTATCTGAATACTTTTCATGTTACCATTGACAGGAATGGGGCTTGTAGCACCCGCCGCACTTGTATGGTTTTAAACGTCAGTTATGGCCAACAGTCGGTGTTATCTTAACGCTTTTCATGTTACCATTCTTAGTTGTCTTTGTAACACCTGTCGCACTCGTGTTGCTTTAAGGGCTCAGTTATGGCCAAAAGTCGCTGTTATCTGAACACCTGTCATGTTATCATTGATAGTAGGGTGTATAGCACCCGCCGCACTTGTATGGCTTTAGGTATCTGTTAGGGTCATAAGTGGCTGTTATCTGCAAACTTTTCTTGCTACCCTTGTAGGTAGTCTTTCCACCTTCCGCAGCCCTTGTGTGCTTATAAACGTCATTTTTTTGCCAAAAGTTGCTGTTACCTTGACATTTTTCATGTTACCATTGTTGGTAGTCATTCTAGCACCCGTCGCATTTGTGTTGATTTAGGAGTCAGTTTTGGCCATGAGTCGCTGTTATCTTAACTCTTTTTTTATTAGCATTGTAAGAAGTCTTTCCAAAACTCGCCGCACTTGTGCTTTTATGTGTCATTTTTGGCCAGTCAAAAGTCACTGTTATCTAAACACTTTCACGTTACCATTGTTAGTAGTCTTTCTAGCACCCGTCGCACTTGTGCTGATTAAGGTGTCAGTTCTGGTCAAAAAAGGTTGTTATCTGATAACTTTTCATGTTACCATTGTTAGTATTATTTATAGCACCCGCCGCACTTGTGTGGTTTTAAGTGTCAGTTATGGCACAAACAGCTGTTATCGGTGCACTTTTCATGTTACCATTGTAAGTTGCCTTCGCAAGCTATTAAGTGTCGGCTATGGCCTAAGTCGCTGTTATCTGAACAATTTTCCTGATACCGTTGTTTGAAGTGTTTATAGCCCCGACGCACTCCTGAGGTTTTATGTGTCAGTTATAACCATAAATAGCTGTTAACTGCACACTTTTCATGTTCACATTGCAAGAAGTCTATTCAGCACCCGCCGCAATTGTGTTCTTATAAGCGTCAGTCTCATCCAAAAATCGCTGTCACTTTAATACTTTCCATGTTACCATTATTAATAGTCTTTCGAGCACCCGTCGTACTTGTGTTGATTTGAGTGTTAAATTTGACCAAATATCGCTGTTATCTGAACACTTTTAATGTTACCATTGTTAGTAGTGCTTATAGTACCCGACGCACTCGTATGGTTTTAAGCGACAGTTATGGCTAACAGTCGCTGTTATTTTAACGCTTTTCATGTTACCATAGTTAGTTGTCTCTTTATCACCCGTCGCAATTGTTTGGCTCTAGGTGTCAGTTATAGCTAAAAGTCGCTGTTATCTGAACACTTTTCATGTTACTATTGTTAGAAGTGTTTATTTCACCCGCCGCAATTGTATGGCTTTAGGTTGTTGTTATGGTCATAAGTGGCTGTTATCTGCAAACTTTTCTTGTTACCCTTGTAAGTATTCTTTCCACCTTCCGCAGCCCTTGTGTGCTTATAAACGTCATTTTTTGCCAAAAGTCGCTGTCACCTTAAAACTTTTCATGTTACCATTGTAAGTAGTCTTTCTAGCACCCGTCGCACTTGAGTAGCTTTAAGTGTACGTTATAGCCAAGTGTCGCTTTTAGCTAAACACTTTTGATGTTACCATTGTTGGTGATGTTTAGAGCACCCGCCGCTCTTGTATGGTTTTGTATGTCAGTTGTTGCCAAAAGTCGCAGTTATCTTAACAATTTTCATGTTATCATCACAATCAGTCTTCCCAGCACCCGCCGCACTTGTGTGCTTTTAAGCGTCATTTATGACCATAAGTCGCTGTTATCTTAACACTTCTCATGTCACCATTATTAGTAATCTTCCTAGCATCCGTCGCAGTTGTGTTGATTAAAGTTTCAGTTTTAGCCTGATGTCCCTGTTATCTGAACACTTTTCATGTTAACATTGTTACTAGTCTTGCTAGCACCTGTTGCACCTGTGTTGATTCAAATGGCAGTTTTGGATAAAAATCGCTGTTATCTCCACACTTTTCCTGTTACCATTGTTGGTAATCTTTCTAGCACCCGTCGCACTTGTGTTGCTTCAACTGTCAACTTAGTCATAAGTCACTGTTTTCCGAACACAATTCATGTTACCATTGTAGGTAGTCTGTCCAGTACCCGCAGCGGTTGTGTGCTTTTAAGCGTCAGTTTTAGCCAAAAATCGTTGTTATTTTAACATTTTCATGTTACCATTGTTTGTAATCTTTCTAGCGCCTGTCGCACTTGTGTTGCTTCAAGTGCTCAGTTTTGGCCATAAATCGCTCTTATCTGACCACTGTCAATGTTACCAATTTTACTAGTGTTTATTGCACCCGCCGCAGGTGTATGGCTTTATGCGTCCGTTATGGCCGGAAGTGACTGTTATCTGCAAACTTATCTTGTTAACATTGAAAGTAGTCTTTCCAGCACCCACCGCACTTGTGTGCTTTTATGTGTCAGTTAGGGTCAAAGTCGCTGTTATCTAAACACTTGTCAAGTCCCCGTTGTTAGTAGTGTTTATAGCCCTCACCTCACTGCTGTGGCTTTAAGTGTCAGTTATGACAAAAAGTAGCTGTTATCTGCACAATTTTCCTGTTGCCATTGTGAAATGTCTTTCCAGCACCTGCCGCACTTATGTGCCTTTAAGTTTCAGTTATGACTAAAAATCGCTGTTTATTCATACTTTTCGTTAGTAGTCTTGCCAGCACCCGTCGCACTTGTGTTTCTTCAAGTGTCATATATGGCAAATGTTGCGGATATCTGCACACTTTTCATGAGCCCATTGTAAGTAGTCTTTCCAGCACCCGTCGCACTCGTGTAGCTTCAAGTGTCAGATATAGCCAAGTGTCGCTGTTATCTGAACACTTTTCATGTTACCATTGTTAGTAGTCTTCCCAGCAGCCGTCGCACTTGTGTTGCTTAGGTGTAAGTTTTGGCTACAAGTCGCTGTTTTCTGAACCGTGTTAACATATTTAGTAGTGTTTATAGCAGCCGGCGCACTTGTATATCTTTAGGTGTCCGTTATAGTCATAAGTGGCTGGTATCTGCAATTGTTTTCTCGTTACAATTGTAAGTTGTCTTTCCAGCACCCGCAGCACTATCCTTACACTTTTCCTGTTACCATTGTTAGTAGTCTTTCTAGCACCCATCGTACTTGTGCATTAAAGTGTCAGTTAAGCCAAATTCCCTGTTATCTCAAAACTTTTCATGCTACAATTGTTAGTAGTCTTTCTGGCACCCGGCACACTTGTGTTGATCCAAGCGTCAGTTTTGGCCAAAAGTCGCTGCTACCTTCACACTTTTCATGTTACCATTGGTAGCATTTTTCAAGCACTCGTCGCACTTGTGTAGCTCTGAGTGTCAGTCATAGCCATTTTTCGCAGTTATTTGAACACTTTTCAGGTAATCATTGTTAGTAGAGTTTAAAGCAACCGCCGCACTTGTATGGTTTATATGTCAGTTTTGACCAAACGTCGCTGTTATCTGAACACTTTTCATGATACCATTGTTAGTAGTCTTTCTGGCACCCGTCGTACTTGTGTTTATTCAAGTGTCAGTTTTGGGCTGAAGTCGCTGTTATCTGAAAACTTATTGGTTCATCATTGTTAGTAGTGTTTATAGAACCCGCCGCCTTTGTGTGGTTGTAGGTGTCTGTTATGGCCATTACTCGCAGTTATCTTAACACTTTTCCTGTTACCATTGTAAGTAGTCTTTCTAGCACCCGTCGCCGTTGTGTTGATTCAAGTGTCAATTATGACCGAATGTCGCTGTTATCTTATTACTTTTTATGTTACCATTGTAAGTAGTCTTCCTAGCACACTTTGCATATGTGCTTTTTAGTGTCAGTTTTGGCCAAAAGTTGCTGTTATTTGAACACTTTTCATTTTCCGTTGTTGGTAGTCTATTTAGCACCCGGGCACTTGTATTAATTTGAGTGTCAGTTTTGGGCAAAAATCGCTGTTATCTAAACACTTTTCGTGTCACCATTGTTAGTAGTGTTTATAGCACCCGCCGCATTTGTGTGGTTTTAATTGTCAGTTATGGCCAAACGTCGCTGTTATCTCAACACTTTTCATATTAGCATAGTTAGTAGTATCACAAGTCGCACTTGTTTTGCTTCAAGTGCTAGTTATAGCTTAATGTCCCTGTTATCTGAACACTTTTGATGGTACCATTGTTTATAGTATTTAGACCACATGCCGCACTTGTATGGTTTTATATGTCAGTTTTTGCCAAAAAGTTGCTGATATCTTAACACATCATGTTGCCATTGTTAGCAGTCTTTCGAACACCCGTCGCACTTGTGTTGCTTCGAGTGTCCGTTATGGCCAAAAGTCGCTGTTATCTGAACACTTTCGTGTTTCCATTGTAAATAGTCTTTCCTGCGCCCGCAGCCCTTGTATGCTTATAAACGTCAGTTTTGGCCAAAAGTCGCAGTAACCTTAACAATTTCCATGTTACCATCGTTAATGGTCTTTCTACCACCGATCGCACTTGTATTGATTTAGGTGTCAGTTTTGGACAAAAGTCACTGTTATCTTATCACATTCTGTTAGCACTGTAAGAAGTCTTTCCAGCACCCTTCGCCCTTGTGCTTTTATATGTCAGTTATGGCTCAAGTCACTGTTATCTGAACATTTTTCCTGTTACCAATGTTTATAGTGTTTATGTGTCAGTTATGGTGAAAAAATAGCTCTTTTCTGCACACTTTTCATGTGCCAATTGTAAGTAGTCTTTCCAGAACCCGCCGCACTTGTGTGCCTTTATGTGTCAGTTATGGCCATATTCGCTGTCTTGCTAGCACTTGTCGCACTTGTGTAGCTTTAAGTGTCAGTTCTAGCCAAATGTCGCTGTTATCTAAAAACTTTCATGTTACCATTTTAAGAAGTGTTTATGGCACCTGCTGCTCATGTATGGTTTTACATGTCAGTTATGCCAAAAGTTGCTGTTATCTTAACATTTTTCTTGTGGCAATTGCTTTTAGGCTTTTATGGTTTTAAGGGTCCGTTATGGGCAAAAGTAGCTTGTATGGTTTTAAGGGTCCGTTATGGCAAAAAGTAGCTATTATCTGCAAGCTTTTCATGTTACCATTGTCAGTAGTGTTTATAGCACTCGACGCACTTGTATGGTTTTAAAGGTCACTTATGGCTAAAAGTCGTTGTTATCCTAACACTATTCATGTTACCATTGTTAGTAGTCTTTCTGCGCACCCGTCGCACTTGTGTTGTTATAAGCGCCCAGGGGTGACCAAAAGTCGCTGTTATCTTAACACTTATATTACAAAGTCGCTGCTATCATAACATTTTTCTTGTTACCGTTGTTTATAGTGTTAGAAGCCCTCCCCGCACTCCTGGGTTTTAAGTGTCAGTTCCGGCCAAATGTAGCTATTATTTGCACTCTTTCCATGCACCGATTGCAAGGAGTCTATCCAGCACATGCCGCACTTATGTGCCTTCAGGGGTCAGTTGTGGCTGAAAGTCACTCTTGTCCTAACACTTTTCCTGTTACAATTGTTAGTAGTTTTTCTATCACCCGTAACACTTGTTTTGCTTTAAGTGTCACTTATAGCCTAATGTCGCTGTTATCTTAACACTTTTCGTGTTTCCATTGATAGTAGGGCTTATAGCACGGACGCACTTGTGTGGTTTTAGGTGTCCGTTATGGCCAAAAGTTCCTGATATCTGCAGACTTTTCTTGTTACCATTGGAATTTATTCTTTCGAGCACCCGTAGCACTTGAGTGCTTATAATCGTCAGTTTTGACCAAAAGTCGCTGTAACCTTACCGATTTTCATGTCACCATTGTTAGTAGTCTTTCTAGTGCCCGTCGCACTTGTGTTGATTCAGGTGTCAGTTTTCGCCAAAAGTCGCTGTTATTTTTAACACTTTTTTATTTTACCATTGTATGTAGTCTTTCCAGCACCCGCCGCACTAATGGTTTTAAATGTCAGTTCACCCGTGAGTCGCTATTATCTAAATACTTTTCACTTTACCATTGATAGTAGTCTTTCTAACACCCGTTGCACTTGTGTTGCTTTATGTGTCAGTTTTTGCCATGAGTCGCTGTTATCTGAACACTTTTCATGTTACCATTAATAATAGTTTTTTATAGCACCCGCCGCACTTGTATTGTTTTGAGTGTCCGTTATGGCAACAAGTAGGTGTTATCTGCGCACTTTTCATGTTACCATTGGAAGTAATCTTTCCAGCACCCGCCACATTTGTGGGATTTTAGGCGTCAGTTTTGATCAAAATCACTGTTACCTTAACACTTTTCATATTACCATTGATAGTAGTCTTTCTAGCACCCGCCGCACTTATGTGGATTTAGGTGTCAGTTTTGGCCAAAAGTCACTGTTATCTGAACACTTTTCATGTGATCGTTGGATGTAGCTTTTCTAGCACCCGTCGCACTTGTGTTGATTCAAGTGTCAGTTCTGGCAAAAAGTCGTTGTTATCTTACAATTTTTTACGTTACCACCGTGAGTAGTCTCTCCAGCACCCGCCGCAATTGTGCTTTCAAGTGTTAGTTTGGTCAGAAGTCACTGTTATCCATTGATAGGAGTCTTCTAGCACCCATCGCTCTTGTGTCGATTAAGGTGTCAGTTGTGGTCACGAGTCGCGCTTGTGTGGTTTCAAGTGTCAGTTATGGCTAAAAAATTACTGTTAGCTGCAACACTTTTCATGTTACCATTGTATGGAGTGTGGTCAAGAGTCGCTGTGGTCAAGAGTCGCTGTTATCTGATTTTTTTTTCATATAACCATTATTAGTAGTGTTTACAGCACCCGCCTCGCTTGTGTGGTTTTAAGTTTCAGTTATAACTAAAAAAATACTGTTTGCTGCACACTTTTCATGTTACCATTGTATGGAGTGTTTTAAGGTGTCAGTTGTGGTCAAGAGTCGCTGTTATCTGTTTTTTTCCATATTACTATTATTAGTAGTGTTTATAGCACCCTCGCGCTTGTGTGGTTTTAAGTGCCAGTTATGACTAAAAAATTACTGTTAGCTGCACACTTTTCATGTTACCATTGTATGTAGTGTGGCCACACTTGTATTGTTTAGGTGTCCGTTGTGGCCAAAACTAGCTGTTATCTGCACACTTTTCCTGTTCCAATTGTGAGTAGTCTTTCCAGCAACCGCAGCACGTGTGTACTTTTAAGCGTAAGTATTGGCCAAAAGTCGCTGTTATCTTAACACTTTTCATGTTACATTGTCAGTAGTCTTTCTAGCACCCGTCGCACTCGTGTTGATTTAAGTGTCAGTTATGGCCAATTGTCGCTGTTATACGAACACTTTTCCTGTTCCCATTGTTAGTAGTGCTCTTGTTAGTATTCAAAACCATACAAGTGCGGCGGGTACTATAAACACTACTAACAATGGTTACATGAAAAGTGTCCAGATAACTGCGACATTCAGCTATAACTGACACGTGAATCAAAACAAGTGCAACGGGTGATACAAAGACTACTGACTCTGGTAACATGAGAAGTGTTAAGATAGCAGCGACTTTTGGCCAGAACTGACGTTTAAAACTATACAAGTGCGGGGGATAGTTTTGAACGTCAGTTATGGCCAAAAGTCGCTGCTCTCTTAACACTTTTCATGTTACCAGAGTGAGTAGTCTTTGTATAACCCGTCGCACTTGTTTGATTCACGTGTCAGTTATAGCTAAATGTCGCAGTTATCTGAACACTTTTCATGTAACCATTGTTAGTAGTGTTTATAGTACCCGCCGCACTTGTGTGGTTTTTAATGTAAGTTATAGTCAAAAGTTGCTTTATCCTAACTCTTTTTATGTTTCCATTGTTACTAGTCTTTCAAGCACCCGTCGCAATTGTGTTGTTTTAGGCGTTAGTTTTGGCCAAAAGTCGCTCTTATCGGAACACTTATCGTTACCATTGTTAGTAGTGTTTATAGCAGCCGGCGTACTTGTATGGTTTTACATGTCAGTTATGATCATAGGTCGCTGTTATCTTAACTTTTTTCATGTTACCATTGTTAGTAGTATTTCTAGCACTCATCGCACGTGTGTTGCTTCAAGTGCTCAGTTTTGACCGGAGGTCGCTGTTATATGAACACTTTTCATGTTACCATTGTAAGTAGTGCTTACAGCACCCACCGCACTTGTATGGCTTTAGGTGCCAATTATGGCCATAAGTGTCTGTTATCTGCAAACTTGTCTTGTTACTATTGTAAGTAGTCTTTCCAGCAACCGCAGCTCTTGTGTGTTTTAAACGTCAGTTTTGGTCAAAAGTCGCTGTAACCTTAACATTTTTCATGTTACTATTGGTAATAGTCTCTCTAGCACCCGTCGCACTTGTGTTGATTTAGGTGTCAGTTTTGACCATAAGTCGCTGTTATCTTAACACTTTTTGTTACCATTGTAAGAAGTCTTTCCAGTATCCGCCGCACTTGTGTGCTTTTTAGGTGTCAGTTACATCCTAAGTCGCTGTGATCTGAACATCTTTCCTGTTACAGTTGTTGGTAGTGTTTACGGTCCTCACCGCACTCCTAAGGTTCTGAGTCAGTTATGGCCCAAAATAGCTGTTATCTGCACACTTTTCATTGCCCATTGTAAGTCATCTTGCCAGCACCCGTCGCGCTTGTGTGCCTTTATGTGTCAGTTATGGCCAAAAGACGCAGTTATCCTAACACTTATCCTGTTACCATTGTTAGTAGCCTTTTTAGCACCCGACGCACTTATTTTGCTTTAAGTGTCAGTTTGTACAAGAGTCGCTGGTATCCTAATACTTCTCAAGTTTTCATTGTTAGTAGTCTTTCTAGCACCCGTCGCACTTGTGTTGATTAAAATGTAAGGTCGGGTCAAAAGTCGCCGTTATCTGATTACTTTTCATGTTATCATTATTAGTAGTGTTTATAGCACCCGCCGCACTAGTGTGGTTTTAAATGTGAGTTAAGGTCAAAAATAGCTGTTTGCTGCACTATTTTCGTTTAACCATTGTAAGTCGCCTTCCCAGCACCCAATGCACTTGTGTGCTTTTAAGTGTCAGTTATGACTCAAGTCGCTGTTAACTGAACATTTTTCATGATACTATTGATAGGAGTCTTTCTATCACTTATCGCACTTGTGTTGCTTTAGGTGTCCGTTATGACCAAAAGTGGCTGGTATCTGCAAACTTTTCTTGTTACCATTACAAGTTGTCTTTCCAGCACCCGCAGCACTTGTGCGCCTTCAAGTGTCATTTATTGCTAAAAGTTGCTGTTTTCCTCACACTTTTCCTGTTACCATTGTTAGTAGTCTTTCTATCACCAGTCGCACTCGTGTTAATTTAGGTGTCAGATTTGGTCAAAAGTCGCTGTCATCTTAACACGTTTTGTATTACCATTGTAAGGTGTTTTTCCAGCAACCGCCGCACTTGTGCTTTTAAGAGTCAGTCTTAGCCAGAGGTCGCATTCATCTTAATACTTGTCATGTTATCATTGTTAGTGGTCTTTCTATCATCTGTTGCGCCTGTGTTGATTATGGTGTCAGCTTTGGTCAACAGTCGCTGTTATCTGATTACTTATCATGTAACCATTGTTAAAAGTGTTCATAGCACCCACCGCACTTTTGTAGTTTTAGGTGTCAGTAATGGCCAAAAAAAGCTGTTATCTACGCACTTTTCATGTTACCATTGTTTGTGGTCTTACCAGCACCCACCGCACTTGTGTGCTTTTATGTTTCAGTTATGGTCAAATTCGCTGTTTCGCAAGCACCCGTAGCACTTGTGCTTTTAAGTGTCAGGTTTGGTCAAAACCGCTGTAATCTTAACACTCTTCGTGTTACCATTGTGAGTTGAGTTCCCTGCACCCACAGCACCTGAGTTGTTTTAAGTGTCAAGTATGGCATAAGTCGCTGTTATCTGAAAACTTTTCCTGTTACCGTTGTTTGTAGTGTTTACAGTCCTCACCGCACTCCTGTGTTTTTTTGTGTCAGTTATGGCCAAGAATAGCTGTTATGTGCACATTTTTTATGTTACCAGTGTAAGTAGTCTTTCCGGCACACGCCGCACTCGTGTGCCTTAATGTGTCAATTATGGACGAAAGTCGCTGTTATCTCAACATTTTTCCTGTTACCACTGGCAGTAGCCTTTCTAGCACCTGTAGCACTTGTTTTGCTTTATTTGTTAGTTTTGACCATGAGTCGCTGTTATCTGAACACTTTTCTAGTTATCATTGTTAGTAGTGTTTATAGCACCCGGTGCACCTGTACGGTTCTAAAAGTCAGTTATAGCTAAATGTTGCTGTTATCATAAAACTTTTCATGGGACCATAAATAGTAGTCTTTCTATCACCCGTCACACTTGTGTTGCTTTGCGAGTTAGTTTTGACCAAGAGTTGCTGGTATCTTAATACTTCTCAAGTTACCATTGTTAGTAGTCTTTCCAACACCTGTCGAACTTGTGTTGATTAAGTTACCAGTTCGGGTCAAAATTCGCTGTTATCTGATTACTTCTCATGTTACCATTATTAGTAGTCTTTATTGTACCCGTCGCAATTGTGTAGTTTTATGTGTAAGTTATTGCTAAAAATAACTGTTTTCTGCACACTTTTTGTGTTACTATTGCAAGTTGTCTACCCAGCAACAAATAGACTTGTCTGCTTTCAGTGTCAGGTATGACCAAAATCGCTGTTATTTGAACATTTTGTCTGTCACCGTTGTTTGTGGGGCTTATAGCCCTTACCGCACTCCTGTGGTTTTAGTTGTCAGTTATGGTCAAAAGTAGCTGTTATCTGCACACATTTCATTATCCCATTTTAAGTAGTCTTTCCAGCACCCGCCGCACTCGTGTGCCTTTGAGTGTCAGTTTTGGTCAAAAGTCGCGGTATTTTAACACTTTTCATTATAACATTTTTAGTAGTCCCACTAGCACCTGTTGCACTTGTGCTGCTTTAGGTATCAGTTATGACCATTAGTCGCTGTTATGAGAAACTTTTCATGGTACAATTGTGTATGGTTTTAAGTGTCCGTTATGAATAGAAGTAGCTGTTATCTGGACACTTTTCATGTTACCATTGCAAGTAGTCTTCCCAACATCCGCCGCACTTGTGTGCTTTTAAGCGTCAGTTTTGGTAAAAAGTCGCTGTTACCTCATCACTTTTCATATTCCGTTGTTAGTAGTCTTTCATGCAACCGTCGCACTTGTTTGCTTTCGAGTGTCAGTTATATCCAAAAGTCGCGTTATCTGTTCATTTTTTATCTTACCTTGGTGGGTAGTGTTGGTAGCATCCGTCGCACTTGTTTTGCTTCAGGTGTCTTTTATAGCCATATGTAGCTGTTATCAGAACAATATTCTTGTTACCAATGGGTGTTGTTTTTATAGCACCCGGCGCACTTGTACGGTTTTAAATGTCAGTTCTAGCCAAAAGTGGCTGTTATCATAACACTTTTCTTGTTACTATTGTTAGTTGTCTCTCTAGCACCCGTCGCACATTTGTGCCATAAGAGTCAGTTATGACCAAAAGTAGCTGTTATCTTAACACTTTTCCTGCTACCAATGCAAGAAGTCGTTCATGCACCTGTCGCACTTGTTTGTTTTTGAGTCAGTTTTAGCCCAATGTTGCTGTTATTTGATCACATATCATGTTACCATTGTTCGTAGCGTTTATATTACCCGCCGCACTTGTATGGTTTTGAATGTCTGTTATAACAAAGAGGCGCTGTTATCTTAACACTTTTCCATCTGATATTGTTAGTAGTCTTTCTAGCACCCGTCGCACTTGCGTTGTTTTCAGTGTCAGTTTTAGTCAAAAACCGCTGTTATTTATGCATTTTTCATGTTACCATTGTTGGTAGTGTTTATAGAGCCCACTGCACTTGTATGGCTTTGGGTGTCCGTTAAGGTCAAAAGTGGCTGTTATATGCCAACTTTTATTGTTACCATTGTAAGTAGTCTTTCCAGCACCCGCCGAACTTGTGCTTTCAAGTGTCAGTTTTGACCATAAGTCTTTGTTATCAGAACACTTCTCATATTGCCATTGATAATAGTTTTTCCAGCATCCGTGGCACTTGTGTTGATTAAGGTGTCAGTTATGGTAAAAAGTCACTGTTATCTGATCATTTTTTATGTCACCATTGTTAGAAGTGTTTATAGCATCCTCCGCACATGTGTGGTTTCAAGTGTCAGTTATGACCAAAATCGCTGTTATCTGAACACTTATCATGTTACCGTTGTTGAAGTGTTTAGGGCCCTCACCGCACTTTTGTGGTTTTAAGTGTCAGTTAGGGCCAGAAGTAGCTGTTATCTGCCGACATTGCATCTTCCCAATTTGAAAAGTCTTTCCAGCTCCCACCGCACTTGTGTGCCTTTCAGTATTAGTTATGACCAAAAGTCGCGTTTTCTGAATGCTTTTGATCATACCGTTGATAGTAGTGTTTAGGGCCTTCACTGCACTCCTGTGGTTTTGAGTGTCTGTTGTGGCCACAAGTTGCGGTTATCTGCACACTCCTCATCTTCCCATTTTGAGTGGTCTTTCCAGCACCGCCGCACTTGTGTGCCTTTGAGGGTCAGTTATGGTCAAAAGTCGCGTTTTCTTAACACTTTTCCTCTTACCTAGGTAGTAGTCTTTCTAGCACCCGGCCCACTTGTTTTGCTTTAAGTGTCTTCTATAGCCTAATGTCGCTGTTATCTGAACACTTTTCATGTTACTATTGGGTGTTGTTTCCATAGCACCCGACGCGCCTTCCATGTTACCATTGTTAGTAGTCTTTCTAGCGCCCTTCGCACTTGTGTTGATTTAAGGGTCCGTTATGGCTAAAAGTCGCTGTTATCTGAACACTTTTCATGTTACAATTGTTAGGGGTGTTAACAGCACCTGCCGCATTTGTATGGTTTTGAGTGTCCGTTATGACCAAAAGTAGCTGTTATCTGCACACTTTTCATGTTACCATTGAAAGTAGTCTCCCCAGTATCCGAAGCATCTGTTTGCTTTTAGACGTCAGTTTTGACCAAAAGTCGCTGTTACCATAACACCTTTCATGTTATCATTGTTAGTAGTCTTATAGCATCCGTTGCACTTGTGTTGATTTAAGTGTCAGTTTTAGTCAAATGTCGCTGTTATCTGGATAATTTTCATGTTACCATTGTTGGAAGTGTTTATAGCACCCGGCGCACTTGTACGGTTTTAAATGTCAGTTATAGTCAAAAGTGACTGTAGTGTTAACACTTTTCATGATAACATTGTTAGTAGTCATTCAAACACCTGTCGCACTTGTGTTTCTCTAACTGTCACTTCTGTCTCAAAGTCACTGTAATCTAAACATTTATCATATAACCAAAAGAAGTAGTGTTTATAGCATCCGCAGCAATTGTATGGTTTAAAGTATTCGGTATGTCCAAAAGAAGCTGCTGTATGAACAATTTTAATGTTACAATTTGATGCGGTTTCTCCAGCATCCGCCGCATCTGTTTGTTTTTTAAGCGTCAATTTTGGCCTAAAGTCGATGTTATCTTAACACTTGTCATATTACCATTGTTAGTAGTCTTTCTAGCACCCGTCGCACTGTATTGATTAAGGTGTCAGTTTGATCAAAAGCCGCTGTTATCTGATTATATTTCATGTTACCATTGTTAGTAGTATTTATAGCACCTGCTGCACTTGTGTAGATTTAAGTGTCAGTTATGGCCAAAAATAGCTCTTATCTGCACACTTTTCATGTCAACATTGTAGGTTGTCTTCCCAGCAACCATCGCACTTGTGGGCTTTAAAGTGTCAGTAATGGCTGAGGTCGCTGTTACCTGGACACTTTTCATGTTACCGTTGTTAGTTGTGTTTATAGTCCTCATCTACCCATTTTAAGTAGTCTTACCAGCACCCGCCGCACTTGTGTGCCTCTCAATGTCAATTATGGTCAAAAGTAGCTGTCTTAACACTTATCCTGTTACCAGTCAAAAGTCTTTCTAGCACCCGTAACACTTGTTTTGCTTTAAGTGTTCGTTGTAGCCAAATCTCGCTGTTATCTGAACACATTTCATGTTACCATTGTTGGTAGTTTTTTATGGCACCCGTCGCACCTGTATGGTTTCAAATGTCTGTAATGGCCAAAAGTCACTGTTATCTTAACACTTTTCATGTTACCATTCTTAGTAAATTTTCTAGCAGCCGTCGCACTTGTGTTGCTTCAAGTATCAGTTTCGGCCAAAAGTTGCTGTTATCTGAACACTTATCACGTATCCATTGTTAATAGTGTTCATAGCACCCGCCGCACTTGTATGGTTCAATATATATTCGTTCAGGCCAAAAGTAGCTGTTTCCTGCACAATTTTAATCCAGCATCCGACGCATCTGGAGAGACTTCACGCTTCTCTCCAGCATCCGACGCATTTTAAAGTAGTCTTTCCAGCATCCGACGCATCTGTGTTTTTTTAAGCGTCAGTTTTGGCCAAAAATCGCTGTTACTATAACACTTTTCATTTGCCCATCGTTAGTAGTCTTGTTAGCACCCGTCGCACTTGTGTTTTCCTAAGTGTGAGGAAGACCAAAAGTCGCTGATATCTTTAAAAAATGTTTTACTATTAGAAGTTGTCTTCCCAGCATCCGTCGCATTTGTGTTGATTTAAGTGTCAGTTTTGGCCAAATGTCGCTGTTATCTGAACACTTTTCCTGTTACCATTGTTAGTAGTGTGTATAGAACCCGCCGCACTTGTATAGTTTTAAACGTCAGCTATGGCCAAAAGTCGCTGCTATTTTAACACTTCTCATGTTAGCAGAATTAGTAGTCTTTCTCTCACCTGTCGTACGTGTTTTGATTTAAATGCCACTGTTATCTGAACACTTTTCATGTAACCATTGTTGGTAGTGTTTATAGCACACGCCGCACTTCTATGGTTTTAAATGTCAGTTATGGTCAAAATGCTGTTATCCTAACACTTTTCATGTTAACATTGTTACTAGTCTTTCAAGCACCCGTCGCACTTGTTTTGCTTTACGTGATGGTCTTGACTGGAAATTCGCTGTTATCTGAACACTTTTCATGTTGCCATTTTTAGTAGTGTTTATAGCCCCCGTCGCACATGTACGGTTTTGAATGTCAGTTATAGGTAAAAGTTGCTGTTATCTTAACACTTTTCATGATACCATTGATAGTAGCCTTTCTATCACCCGTCGCACTTGTCTTGTTTTAGGAGTTAGTTTTGGCCAAAAGTCGCTGTTATCTGAACAGTTTTTGTGTTACCATTGTTAGTAGTGTTTATAGCAGCCGGCGTACTTGTATGGTTATACATGTCAGTTATGACCATAGGTCGCTGTTTTCTTACCTTTTTTCATGTTACCATTGTTCGTAGTATTTCTAGCACCCTTCGCACGTGTGTTGCTTCAAGTGCTCAATTTTGACCAGAAGTCGCTGTTATTTGAACACTTCTCAAGTTACCATTGTAAGTAGTGCTTACAGCACCCACCGCACTTGTATGGCTTCAGGTGTCCGTTATGGCCACAAGTGTCGGTTATCTGCAACTTGTCTTGTTACCATTGTAAGTAGTCTTTACAGCTCCCGCACCCCATGTGTGTTTTGAACGCCAGTTTTGGTCAAGAGTCGCTGTTCCCTTATAAATGTTCATGTTACTATTGTTAATAGTTTTATATGTCAGTTAGGGCCAAAAATAGCTGTTATCTGCACACTTTTCATGTTACCATTGTTTGTGGTCTCCCACAGCACCCACCGCACTTTTGTGCTTTAATATGTCAGTTATGGGCAAGTTCGCTGTTTTGCTAGCACCCGTCGCATTTGTGTAGCCTTAAGTGTCAGTTTTGGTCAAATTTCGCTGTTATCTGAACACTTTTCTTGTTACCACTGTTAGTAGTGCTTATAGCACCCGCCGCACTTGTATAGTTTTTAACGTCAGTTATAGCCAAAAGTCACTGCTATCATAACACTTTTCATGTTACCAGAGTTAGTAGTCTCTCTATCACCCGTCGTACTTGTTTTGCTTTATAGGTAAATGTCGCTGTTATCTGAACACTTTTCATGTAACTATTGTTAGTAGTGTTTATAGCAACCGGCGCAGTTGTATGGTTTCAAATGTCAGTTATGGTTATAGGTTGCTGTTATCCTAACACTCTTATTGTTACCATTGTTTGTAGTCTTTCAAGCACCCGTCGCACTAGTGATGTTAGTTTCAGACGTGTTAGTTTCAGACTAAAGTTCGCTGTTATCCGAACTATTTTCATGTTGCCATTGTTAGTAGTGTTTATAGCACCCGGCGCACTTGTATGCTTTAAATGTCAGTTATGATCTTAAGCCGCTGTTATCTAAGCCCTTCACATGTTACCATTGTTAGTAGTGTTTATATCAGCTGGCGTACTTGTATGGTTATAAATGTCAGTTATGCCCATAAGTCGCTTTCATCTTAATTTTTTTTCCTGTTACCGATGTTAGTAGTATTTCTAGCACCCGTCGAAATTGGGTTGCTTTATGGGCTCAGTTCTGGCCAAAAGTCATAGTTATCTGAAGACTTTGCATCTTGCCATTGTTAGTAGTGTTTATAGCACCCGCCGCATTTGTGTTGCTTTAAGAGCTCAGTTATGGCCAAAAGTCGTGGTTATCTGAACACTTTTCATGTTACCATTGTTTATAGTGTTTATAGCTCCCGCCGCACTTGTTTTTCTTTAGGTGTCAGTTATAGTCAAATGTCGCTGTTATCTGAACACTCTTAATGTTATCATTGATAGTAATGTTAATAGCACCCGCCGCACTTGTATGGTTTTAATTGTCAGTCATAGCCAAAATTCGCTGTTATCTTAACACTTTTAATGTTACCATTGTTAATAGTCTTTCTAACAACCGTCGCACTTGTGTTGATTTAGGTGTTAGTTATGACAAAAAGTCGCTGTTATCTTGACAATTTTTGTTACCTAAGTGTCATTTTCTATCGAAGTGTAATTTTCTATCAAACTCGCTGTTATCTCAACACTTTTCGTGATAACATTGTAAATTGTCTTCCCTGCACCCACCGCACTTGAGTAGTTTCAAGTGTCATGTATGGCCTAAGTCGCTGTTATCTGAACATTTTTCCTGCTACCGTTGTTTGTAGTGTGTAGTGTTTTTTGTTTTTTTGTGTCAGGTATGGCCAAAAATAGCTGTTATGGGCACACTTTTAATGTTATCAGTGTAGGTAGTCTTTCCAGAACCCGTCGCACTCTTGTGCCTTTATGCGACAGTTATGACCGCAAGTTGCTGTTATCCTAACATTTTTCCTGTTACTATTGTTAGTAGCCCTTCTAGCACCCGTCGCACATGTTTTACTTTAAGGGTTAGTTTTGTTCATGAGTCGCTGTTATCTGAACACTTTTCTTGTTATCATTGTTTGTAGTCTTTCTAGCACCTGTCGAACTTGTGTTTATTAAGGTGTCAGTTTTGGTCAAAAGTCGCTGTTATCTGATTACTTTTCATGTTACCATTATTAGTAGTGTTTATAGCACCCGCCGCACTTGTGTAGTTTTAAGTGTCAGTTATGGCCCATAATTGCTATTTTCTGCACACTTTTCGTGTCACCATTTTAAGTTGCCTACCCAGCACTCAATGCACTTGTGTGCTCTTCAGTGTCACATATGACCAAAACCGCTGTTATTTGAACATTCTGTCTGTTACCGTTGTTTGTAGTGTTAATAGCCCTCTCCGCACTACTGTGGTTTTGTGTGTCTGTTATGGCCAAAAGTAGCTGTTATCTGCACACATTTCATCTTCCCATTTTAAGTAGTCTTTCCAGCACCCGCCGCACTTGTGTGCCTTTGAGTGTCCGTTGTGACCAAAAGTCGCGTTATCCTAACACTTTTCATAATACCATTGTTAGTAGTCTTTCTACAATTGTGTGCAGTGTTATAAGCACCTGTCGTATTCGTATGGTTATAAGTGTCCGTTATGACCAAAAATAGCTGTTATCTTCACTCCGGAAACAAAGTCACAACCCTTGAATGATCTCAGCTCGTAGGGGAAGTGGACATGGTTCTCGAGGCTGCTGCAGGAAAGAAGTAACTCCCTTGGAGTGGCAATGCTTGTAGAAATTTTGAAATTGCTCACGAGGTGGTTCCGTGAACAAAGTCACCACCCTACAATGATCTCGGCTCGTAGATGGAGTGGACAGAATTCTCGAATCTGACGCAGAAATGAAGTCTCTTCCCTTGAAAGTGCAATGGCTCTAGAGCGAATGAAAATCGGTTTCGGGGCGGCTTCGAGAACAAAGTCACTACCCTAAAATAATCTCGGCTCGTAGATGAAGTGGACGGAGTTCTCGGAGCTGCTGCAGGAACGAAGTCACTCTCTTTGACTAACGATGTTGAAAGAAACTGTGAAATCACTCGCGGAGCGGCTCCGAGAACAAGGTCCCTACCCTAGAACGATATCGGCTCGTAGGGGAAGTAGACATGGTTTTCGGACCTGCTGCAGGAATTAAGTCACTTCCTCTGGAGATGCAATGACTGTAAGACAAATGGAAATCGGCCTCGTGACGGCTCCACGAACGAAGTCACTCGCCTACAATGATCTCGGCTCGTAAATAAGAAGGACAGAGTTTTCAGGGCTGCTGCATGAGTGAAGTCACTTCCCTCGGAGATGCAATGACTGTAAGGCAGATGGAAAACGTTCTCGGAGCAGCTCCAAGAATAAAGTAACTACCTTATAACGATCTCAGCACGTATGGGAAGGGGATATGGTTATCGGGGCTGCTGCAGGAATGAAGTCGCTCCCTTGGAGTGGCAATGCTTGTACGGAACTTTGAAATCGCTCTCGGGGAGGCTCCGCGAACAAAATAAGTCTCTTACAATGATATCGACTCATAGATGAAATAGTCCGAGTTCTCGGATCTTCTGCAGGAATGAAGTCACTCACTTGGAGTAGCGATGCTTGTAAGGAATTTTGAAATCACTCTCGGGGCAGCTCCGCAAACAAAGTCACTAACATACAATGATTTCGGCTCGTCGATGAAGTGGACAGAGTTCTCGGGGCTGCTGCATGAATGAAGTCACTTTCCTTGGAGGTTCAGTGGCTTTCAGGGAAATGGAAATCGTTCTCAGGGTGACTCCGGGAAGAAAGTCACTACCTTGCAACGATATCAGCTCGTAGGGGAAGTGGACATGGTTCATGGATCTGCTGCAGAAATGAAGTCACTTCCCCTAGGGGTGCAATGACTGTAGGGCAAATGAAAATCGGTCTCAAGACGGCTCCGAGAACAAAGTAATTCGCCTACAATGATATCGGCTCGTAGATGGAGTGAACAGCGTTCTCGAAGCAGCTGCAGGAATTATGTCACACTCCCTTGGAGTGGCGATGCTGGTGAGGAACTTTGAAATCGCTCCCGGGGCGGCTCTGGGAACGAAGTCACTACCCTTCATCGATTTCAGCTCATAGAGGGGAGTACACGTGGTTCATGGATCTGCTGCAGAAATTAAGTCACTTCACTTCGAGGCGCAATGACTGTAAGGCAAATGGAAATCGTTCTCGAGGCGGCTCCGAGATCAAAGTAACTCTCCTTCAATGATATCGGCTCGTAGATGAAGTGGCCAGAGTTCTCGGAGCAGCTGCAGTAATGAATTCCCTTCCTTGGAGTGGCGATGCTTGAAAGGAACTTTGAACTCGCTCTTGGGGTGGCTCCGCGAACAAAGTCACTACCTTACAATGATCTCAGCTCTTAAGGGAAGTGGACATGGTTCTCGGATCTGCTGCAGGAATGAAGTCACTTCCTCTGGAGGTGCAATGACTGTAAGGCAAATGAAAATCTGTCTCGTGACGGCTCCGAGAACTAAGTCACCCGCTTACAACGATTTCGGCTCGTAAATGAAAAGGACCGAGTTCTTGGGGCTGCTGCAAGAATTAAGTCACTTCCTTTGCAGTGGCGATGCTTGTAAGGAACTTTGAAATCGCTCTCGGGGCAGCTCCGGGAACAAAGTCACTACCGTACATCGATTTCAGCTCGTAGGGGAAGTACACGTTGTTCGTGGATCTGCTGCAGAAATAAAGTCACTTCCCCTGGAGGTGCAATGACTAAGGCAAATGGAAATCGGTCTGAAGACGTCTCCGCAAACTAAGTCATTCGCCTGCAATGATCTCATTTCATAAATACAAAAGACAGAGTTCTCGGGGCTATTGCAGGAATAAAGTCACTTCCTCTGGATGTGCAATAGCTGTAAGGCAAATGGAAATAGGTCGCGGGGCGGCTCCGAGAACAAAGGAACTCACCTACAATGAAATCGGCTCGTAGATGAAGGGGACAGAGTTATCGAAGCAGCTGCAGGAATTAAGTCACTCCCTTGGAGTGGCGATGCTGGGAAGGAAATTTGAAATTGCTCTCGGGGCGGCTCCGTGAACAAAGTTACTACCCTGCAATGATCTCAGCTCATGAGAATTATTGACTGCGTACTCGAGGCCGCTGCAGGAATGAATTCACTCCCTAGGAGTGACGATGCTTGTGGGGAACTTTGAACTCGCTCTCGGGGCGGCTCCGAGAACGAAGTCACTACCTTACGATAATCTCAGATCGTAGGGGAAATGGACAAGGTTCACGAGGCTGCTGCAGAAATGCAGTCACTTCCCTTGGACTCCAATGACTGTAACGCTAATTAAAATCGATCTCGGCGCAGCTCCGAGAACAAAGTCACCAGCCTACAATGATCTCGGCTCGTTGATGAAGTGGACAGACTTCTCGGAGCTTCTGCAAGAATGAAGTCTCCCCCATGGAGGTGCAATGGTTGTGAGGCGAGGTTTCGAGAACAAAGTCACACACCTGAAACGATCTCAGCTCGTAGGGGAATTGACAATTGTTCTCGGGGCTGCTTCAGAAAAGAAGTAACTCCCTTGAAGTGGCAACGCTTGTAGGAATTTAGAAATCAGTCACGGAGCGGCTCCGGGAACAAAGTCATTACCTTAGAACGATCTCAGCTCGTAGGGGAGGTGGACAAGACTCTTGAAGTCACTTCCCCTGGGGGGGGCAATGACTGTAAGGCAAATGGAACTCGGTTTCGGGGCGGCTCCGTGAACAAAGTAACTCTCCTACAATGATATCAGTTTGTAGATGAAGGGAACAGAATTCTCGGAGCAGCTGCAGGAATGACGAGACTTGTAAGAAACTTTGAAATCATTCTCGGAGTGGCTCCGCGAACAAAGTAAGTCTCCTACAATGATTTCGGCTCGTAGATGAGGTGAACAGAGTTCTCGGAGCTGCTGCAGGAATGAAGTCACTTCACTTGGTGGTGCAATAGCTGTAATGCAAATGGAAATCGGTCTTGGGGTGGCTCCGAGAACAAAGTCATTACCCTACAACGACCTCAGCTCGTAGGCGAAGTGGACATGGTTCATCCAGGGGAGGTGACTTCATTCCTGCAGCAGCCTCGGGTACTTAGTCGACTTCCCCTACGAAATGAGATCCTTGCAGGGTAGTAAATTTGTAATCGGAGCCGCCCGGAGTGCAATTTCAAAGTTCTTTACAAGCATCGTCACTTCAAGGGAGTGATTTCATTCCTGCAGCTGCTCCGAAAACTCTGTCCACTTCATCTACGAGCCGATATCATTGTATAAAGAGTTACTTTCTCGGAGCCGCCTCGAGACCGATTTCCATTTGTGTTACAGTTATTGAAACTCCAGGGGCCCTGACTTTATTCTTGCAGCAGCCCCGAGAAGCTTGTCTATCTCCCCTACGAGCAAAGATCGTCGTAGGGTAATGACTTTGTTCTCGGAGCCACCACGAGACCGATTTCCATTTGCATTACAGCTATTGCACCTGCGGGGGAAAGGACTTTATTCCTTCAGAAGCCCCGAAAACTTAGTCCATTTCCCCTACGAGCCGAGATTATTGTAGGGTAATAACTTTCTTCTCGGAGCCGCCACGATACCGAATTTTATTCGCTTTACAGCCCTTGCACCTTTAAGGTAAGTCACTTTATTTCTGAAGCAGCATCGAGAATTCTGTCCACTTCATCTACTAGCCGAGATCATTGTAGAGTAGGGACTTTGTTCACGAGCCGCCTGGCGATTGATTTGAAAGTTCCTCACAAGCATCGCTTCTCCAAAGGAAAGACTTCATTCCTGCAGCAGCTTTGAGAAACATGTCCACTTTATTGACGAGCTGAGATCATTGTAGGGTAGTGACTTTGTTCTCCGAGCCGCCTCGGGACCGATTTCCATTTGCCTATAATTCATTGCACTTCAAGGGTAAGTGACTTCATTCATGCAGCAGATTAGAGAACCGTGTCCACTTCCCCTACGAGCTGAGATCGTTGTAGGGTAATGACTTCGTTCTCGAAGCCGCACTGAGACCGATTTACCTTCGCCCCACAACCTTTGCACTCCATAGGGGAGATTTCATTCATGCAGCAGCTCCGAGAAGTCTATCCACTTCATCTACGAGCCGAGATCATTGTAGGCGAGTGACTTTGTTCTCTGAGTCGAGTCGAGATCGATTTCCATTTGCCTTACAGTCATTGCCCCGCCAGGGGAAGTGACTTCATTCCTGCAACAGCCCCGAAAACCATGTCCACTTCCCCTACGAACGGAGATCGTTATAAGGTAGTGACTTTGTTCTTGGACCCGCTCCGAGAATGATTCCCATTTCCCTTACAGTCATTGCATCTCCAAGGGCAGTGACTTCATTAGTGTAGCAGCCCCGAGAACTCTGTCCTTTTCATTTACGAGCCTAGATCATTGTAGGCGAGTGACTTTGTTCATGGAGCTGTCTCGAGACCGATATTCATTTGCCTTACAGTCATTACACCTCCAGGGGAAGTGACTTCATTCGTGCAGCAGATCCGAGAATCATGTCCACTTCCCCTACGAGCTGAGATCGTTGTAGGGTAGTGACTCTGTTCTCGGAGCCGACCCGAGAGTGATTTCAAAGTTCCTTACAAAAATCGTTAATCAAAAGGAGTGAATTGATTCCTGCAGCAGCTCTGAGAACTCTGTCCAATTCATCTACGAGCCGAGATCATTGTTGGAGACTTACCTTGTTCGCGGAGCCGCATCGGGAGCGATTTCGGAGTTCCTCACAAGCATCGTCCCTCCAAAGGAGTGACTTCATTATTACAGCTGCTCCGAGAATTCTGTCAACTTCATCTACGAGCTGATATCTTCGTAGGCGAGTTACTTTGTTCACGGAGCCGCCCCGTGACCAATTACCATTTGCCTAACAGTTATTGCACCTCCGAGAGAAGTGACTTCATCCATGCCGCCGCCTTGAGAACCATGTCCACTCCCCCTACGACCTGAGATCGTTGTAGAGTAATGACTTTGTTCTCGGAGCCGCCGCGAGATCGATTTTCATTCGCTTTACAGCCATGGCACCTTCAAGGGAAGTGACTTCATTTTTGCAGCAGCCTCGACAATTCTGTTCAGTTCATCTACGAGCCGAGATCATTGTAGGGTAGTGATTTTGTTCGCGGGGCCGCCCCACGAGCTATTTCAAAATTCCAACAGCATTGCCACTCCAAGGGAGTAACTTCTTTCTCGCAGTAGTCATGAGAACCATGTCCACTTCCCCTACGAGCTGAGATCGTTGTAGGATTGAGACTTTGTTCTCGGAGTAACGCCATGACCGATTTCCAATTGCCTCTCAACCAATTGCACCTCCAAGGGAAGTGACTTCGCTCTTGCAGCAGCTCTGAGAAGTCTGTCCACTTCATCTACGCGCCGAGATCATTGTAGGGTAGTGACTTTGTTCACGGATTTGAATTATCCCAGTGATGTCATCATCTGAAAAAACCTATAGTCCGAAGCCAGAAATCGAACCCGACGTAGCTGTTATGCGAGACCAGCACGCAGTGCACTAGGACATCCAACACAACACAAGTTGCTTACGTGCACATTGTACTGTTTTGGCTCGGAGCCGCCCCGGGAGTGATTTAAAAGTTCCTTACAAGCATCGCTATTTCAAGGGAGTGACTTCATTCCTGCAGCAGCTCCGAGAACTCTGTCCACTTCATCGACTGGCCGAAATCATTGCAGGAGACTTATTATGTTCGCGGACCTGCTCCGAGAACGAGTTTAAAGTTCCTTACAAGCATTGACACTCCAAGGGAAGTGACTTAACTCGTGCAGCAGACCCAAGAACTCTGTCCTTTTCATCTAGAAGCCGATATCATTGGAGGAGAGTTACTCTTTTCTCGGAGCCGCCCCGAGACCGATTTCCATATGCCTTACAGCTATTGCACCACCAGGGGAAGTGACTTTATTCCTGCAGCAGCCCCAAAAACCTTGTCCATTTCCCCTACGAGCTGAGATCGTTGTAGAGTAATGACTCGGTTCACGGAGCGGCCCCGATACCGATTTCCATTCGTTCCACAACTATTGCACCTTCAAGGGAAGTGACTTCATTCCTGCAGCAGCCCCGAGAATTCTGTCCACTTCATCTACGAGGGGTGACTTTGTTCTCAGAGCCGCCCTGAGATTATTTTCAAAGCTCCTTACAAGTTCTGCCACTAAAAGGAATGACTTCAGTCCTGAAACAGCACCGAAAACCATGTTCACTTCCCACCTCCGAGCTGAGATCGTTGTATGGTGAGTGACTCTGAGTAGAGTATATGTAGCTGAAAATCGCCCTGCCAAAACAGTAGCTGAAAATCGCCCTGCCAAAATAGTAGCTGAAAATCGCCCTGCCAAAAACAGTAGCTGAAAATCGCCCTGCCAAAACAGTAGCTGAAAATCGCCCTGGTTAATTAGTGACTCTATGTATGATTTGTGAAGGATTTTGGATGTTTGCGTTTAGTGAAGGAAATTAGATAAATAATAATTATGATATATGTTATTTGTGATGGAAATTAGATGTAGGATGACTAGATATTTGATCCTTTTATCGAATGTTTTGGTTAGGATGTTTGTTGTTTGTTAGTGACTCAGACGCTGTACTTCTCTGACACTGTAGTTACATATTAAGACTGAATGTATGCTTTTAGTGAAGGAATCTAGATTTGGTTATAATTAGGATTTATGTTATTTGTGAAGGAAATTAGATATAGGATGGCTAGATATTTGAACCGTTTATCGAATGTATTGGTTAGGATGTATGTTATTTGTTAGTGACTCAATCGCTGTATTTCTCGGACATTGTAGTTATATATTAAGACTGGGTGTATGCTTTTAGTGGAGGATTTAGATTGGCGAATATTAAGATGTATGTTTTTAGTGAAGGAATTAGATATAGGATGACTAGATCTTTGAACCTTTTATCGAATGTATTGGTTAGGATGGTTGTTGTTTGTTAGTGACTCAGACGCTGTACTTCTCTGAAACTGTAGTTATATAATAAGACTGGATGTATGCTTTTAGTGAAGGAATTTAGATTTGGTTATAATTAGGATTTATGTTATTTGTGAAGGAAATTAGATATAGGATGGCTAGATATTTGAACCTTTTATCGAATGTATTGATTAGGATGTATGTTATTTGTTAGTGACTCAATCGCTGTATTTCTCGGACATTGTAGTTTTATGTGAAGACAAATTAATCAAGTTAGTTTCCGATGTTACGTAGAGATACCATGAACGGAAGTTTTTTGTGACTCGGCTAATGCATTTGTTAGATCTTATCTCGAGTGCTCTGTTCTATTTGGGTCACGGAGGTTTGTTTTTTGTGACTCGACCGAATATGCTTTTAGTTAAGGAAATAGATGGGTGATAATTAGGATGTATGTTATTTGTGAAGGAATTAGATTTGGCGATAATTAGTGAATGTATGATTTGTGAAGGAATTAGATATAGGATGGCTAGATATTTGAACCTTTTATCGAATGTATTGGTTAGGATGTATGTTATTTGTTAGTGACTCAATCGCTGTATTTCTCGGACATTGTAGTTTTATGTTAAGACAAATTGATCAAGTTAGTTTCCGATGTTACATAGAGATACCATGAACGGAGGGTTTTTGTGACTCGGCTAATGCATTTGTTAGATCTTATCTCGAGTGCTCTGTTCTATTTTGGTTACGGAGGTTTGTTTTTTGTGACTCGACCGGATATGCTTTTAGTGAAGGAAATAGATTGGTGATAATTAGGATGTATGTTATCTGTGAAGGAATTAGATTTGGCGATAATTAGTGAATGTATGATTTGTGAAGGAATTAGATATAGGAAGACTAGATCTTTGAACCTATTATCGAATGTACTGGTTAGGATGTTTGTTGTTTGTTAGTGACTTACTCGGTGTATTTCTCGGATATTGTAGTTTTATGTTAAGATAAATTGATCAAGTTAGTTACTGATGATACGTAGAGATACCAGGAGCGCATGTTCTTTATGAGTCGATCGATGTATTTGTTAGGATGTATGTTATTTTTAGTATGTCTGACTTAATCGATGTTTTTCTCGGACATTGTAGTTTTATGTTAAGACAAATTGATCAAGTTAGTTACTGATGATACGTAGA